>PVHX01018040.1:0-38203 GCA_004024805.1 Geosciurus inauris
AGGAAGGAAGGAAGGAAGGAAGGGAGGGAGGGAGGGAGGGAGGGAATATTGCAGAGTCTGAACTACTTACATCTCTGCCACCCATGGTTTTGATCTTTGTGAATAGTCAATTGCTTGAGGACAGTGATAGAAACTAGCTTTCGTCTTGCAAACTTTTATGAATAGAAAACAAACCTTTATTGAAACTTTGTAAAGAAGATAAAGCTACCAGACCTGGAAGAGCAACATAATCATTATAAATATAAGGTATGGAACTGATGTTATTACTTCTGAGTTGAGAAAGAATGACCAGACAAAGAGGTAAGGCATGTTTTACTTTGGGAGTAATGAGATGCCTAGGTCAGCTTTTCAATAAAATAGCATCTTGGAGGGTGGCTTTCCCCCCTTGAACAGGGGAAAAAAGGGATTGAACCCAGGGTCTCCCACATGCCATGCCAGGCAAACACTCCAACACTGAACTACATCACCAGCCCCCACAGAAGTTGGCATTTTGTTTGTGAGATAAAGAGGGGCCAGAAACTAGATGTCTTTTTTTTTTCGGTCAGAGCACCCAGAGGTGTTTTAACAAAGGGAGACTGACTTATTCTCTCCAATTTCAAGGCACTTGTACAAAAGCTGGGATTGTAGTTGAATTTATAATGTGCAATTTGTAGCTCATTTTCAATGTTTATAATATTTCCATTTTTGTTGTCTTGCTCTGGTAAATATGATGAATGGAAATCTCCTTTAGTAACTAGAAAGTTCCTGATGAGCAGTCACTCAGAGCAAAACAAAAGTGGATGGTCTGGAGGGATATGCTGTTGAAAGACCAAGTGATTTTTGATAAGCATCCTTGTCCCCCAGAAATGAGTGTCTTTCTAAGACTGACACAGGGTGCCCAGGTCTCTTGCCTCCCCGTCATGCATGAAGTTGGGATATGATGCTTCTGACCCTCTCATTTCTTTAATTGCCTTCAGGCTTGTCACAATCCACTGTTCACACATTCCCCAGACATGTTAACAGCCACTCATTCTCTCATATTCCTTGTCTGTATCTCCACAATTTATTCCCTCAGAATTGGCCAGGGAGATTTAATTCTTTCTAGTAACTCCAGCATACAATGCATATGAATCTCAACACTCAAAGGGTAATTCTGTTCTTCCAGGTCTGGGAAATTTCTTTTAGAGTCCTGTTTTTCTTTTATGATATACATATGTAATAACTTTCGGATTGATGCTTGAGTTTGTGAGACATAGAATACAGTAAAAAGGGTGCAGTTCATGGACTCCTTGGAGTTAATTAAATATCTCTATTATGATCTAGAATGAATCTTAGAAGGTAATAGAGTCACATTCTAGAAATATCTGAGGTGCCAGGGAAGAAAGAAGAAAACGAAAAGAGGTGGTGGCTGGGCTCACATGAGCCCTGGCTCTTCCTGGAAAGCCTTGGAAAGTACTCCCCTGTCTCTGTCCTTCCTCCTTCCCTCCCAGGCATTCTCCTTTCTTCCTTCCTCCCCTCTTCTTTCTTTCTTCTTCTTTCCAATCAAGGTCTTAACTACAAGGTAAGGTTTTCTAAGGTACGGTTTGCTTGAAATGGCTGATTTTACCCAAAGTGATGCTCGTCAACAAAATGCTATTTGTTTTTACTTTTAATATTTGATGCCACTTATCTAACCGACGGAGAATAAGGAGAGATCCAATAGGCAGTAGAAAATCAGGAACTATATTTATGCATTTCCCAAACAATAAAAACAAGTGATATTTTCTTGTAAAATAAAAATGATGTTCACACAAATGGCATACTGACCCAACTGGTTTGGAAGTTAAAATTAGTTTGTACCTAAGTATTGAACTTGATACTAAGGAACAATGTTTGGTTTAGAACTAAATGATAGTGAACTAAGTGGAGGATATGAAATCCCACCCATACATGGAAGAACTTTGGTCTCTACTGTTATGTAGAGAGATATGTCACAGGAAAGTCAGACTGACCCAAGAACCACTGGAGTGTCACACAACATGAGAAATAGTCCATTGGAGCACAATGGGGTTGCTCAGTATGGCTCACCCTACAATCATCAGCTCAACCTGAGCTCTTCTTATCTATGTGAATACTTTTGACAATAGAAATAGTAAAAGCACATTTTGCCTGTAAATGTTTAATTAATTCTTTGTGAGGCACTAGACTTAAGAAAGAGCATTTGTAAAATGCTATGAGTTCTAATGACTTTTAGAGTGAATGAATTAGATAAGAGAAGGGATGAAGAGACTGTAAGGCTCTTATATCATTTGTAATGTTATCCATGTGAGAAATATTCAACATACAAAAGGAAGTTGGTTAGCATAAAAAGTGAAGAAGCAGCAGTCTTAACTGTCTATGATTACAGTCACAAACTGTCTTAGGTAAAATCATACCTGCCTAGGAAGTTCTGCAATATGTGAATCAATCTGTACAGACGTCAGCCTGGCAATGTCGTGTGTTAAGGAAATGTGTGCAGAGGTCCCATGCTGACCAGGCAGGATGGGGTCAATGGCACCTGTATTAGATTAATGTGCCTGAGGAAAAGGGAGGGGGCTACTGAACAAATGAGAAAAGCAGAGGTGATGTGTCAAAGGATTTCAGAAGTATCAGAAACCATGGCCCAAGACAGATGTGGAGGCACAGATAACATAGGCTGAGCAGCATTCTAAAGTTAAGTGCTTATATACATGAATTTTCAGGATGCATTTTCTATATGGTTTAAACTATTCTTATGGTTTAATTGTTTGGTGAGCCAGAGTGTGTCCTAATGTCTGGGATAGGACTCTGGAAGAGAGGGCCAATTTGCTTCTGTGATATGGAAATAAATCATTGGATATTGCTACCACTCCCTAAAATTGTGGTGGGCAGGGCTGCCATAGTAGTCCAGAGAGCTGCTGCCCAGGTGTCCAGAGGCAAGTTCAGAAGGACTTTCCACTTGCAGGATGATAGTGTGTTCCAGTGTAAGGATACAACGTCCTTTCTCAGGCCATTCTCAATTAAGGAATCCACTAATTTCTTCTAAGACGGCAGCTCTTTTAGACCTTTGGAATATTGAGGAGTATCATCTGTGGCAAAGAAACACCTTTGCAGCAAAGAAATATATCCATGCTGGGCACAATGGTACACACCTGTGAGCCCAGAAGCTTGGGAGGCTGAGGCAAAAGGATCATGAGCTCAAAGCCAGCCTCAGCAATTGAGCCAGGCCCTAAGCAGCTTAGCAAGATCCTTTCTCCAAAAAAAAAAAAAAAAAAAAAAAAAATTTCCAGAAACAAGAGGCATCATCTACAAGGATAAAGTACATTTGGAGCCAAAAGGGTGCTGGTATATATCCTGCCCTGCCCCTGTAGTTCTTCCAGAGAAGGTCATCTCTTGCCAGGGTTAGCTCATCAAAGGGAGATCATGCCAGGCTGAAAGACTTACCAGAGCCTCTCTTTTGACCCATTCGCAAACTCTCTTCTCTGGTGTCTTCCAATAACTTGTTATTGCAGAACCTCAGAAATCCCATCTCTTCTCCTTTCTGGACTTTGTCCAAAGGTTTAAGGAACTTTATTCCTGGAAGGAAGGGTTCCTCTATGCTGCTATTAGGCCTTGGTCAGAGCTTGCCTTGACATCTTCCCTAATTTTGAGTAGGGAAGGAAAGATTGATCTTTTAAGGGTTCAAATCCTATTGTTTTTATTTTCCTTTTTAAAAAACAGCTTTAGTGAGTTATATTTAATCTAACATAAATTTCACTCATCTCATGGTTACAATTCAAAATTTTTTAGCATATGCACAGAGTTTTGCAATCATCATTACAACTGTAGGGTACTTTTATCACCCTAATAACACAAACAAAACCTCCTAAAACAAACAAACAAACAAAAAATCCTACTAGCAGTTATTCTTCACTCCCCAATCCTCTGATGCTATGGCAACCAGTAGCCTACTTTCTTTCTCTGTGGATTTGTCCATTCTGGACATTTCATACAAGTGAGACCAATGACTGACTTCTTTCACACCACATAAATTTTCATGGTTTCTCTGTGTGGTAGCATTTATTGGTACTTCAACTCTTTTTGTTATCAAGTAATATTCCATTGTAAGAATATACCACATTTGATTCATCAGTTGATGAACATTTAGATAGTTTTAAATTTTGGCTATTGTGAATAATTCTAATAATTCTATTTTGTTCATAAAAGCATGGTTTTAGTTTTCTTGTATATGTTCAAGAGTAGAATTGTTAAGTGATCATGTAGTTCAGCAGTTTGAAGAATTAGCTTGCTGTTTTCTCAAATGGGTGTACCATTTTGCATTCTTAGCAGCAGAGAAAAGAGGACTCTAATTTCTGTACATACTTGCTAACATTTATTCTTTTCTCCCACTTTGGTGGGTATGAAATGGTATTGCATTGTGCTTTTGGTTTTCATTTCCCAAACATCTAGCAACTAATAATGTTGAACATCTTTTCATTGACTCTTTTGACATTTGCCTATCTTCTTTGGGAAAAAAAAAAAACTATTCATATCATTTGTCTTTATTTGGTTATGTATTTCATTGAGTTTTAAGAATTCTATGTATTCTGTATGTAAGAACTTTATCAAATATAGGATTTTCAAATATTTTCTTTCATCTACTTTCTTGAAAGTGTCATTTGAAGCACAAAAGACTTATTTTGATGAAGTCCATTGTATCCCTTTCTCTTTCTCCAGTGCTCTTAGTGTGGTGTGTAAGAAACCACTCCTAACTTGAAGTTACAAAGGTTTGCTCTGTTTTCTTCTAAAAAAAAATTATTGGTTTAGGTCTGTGATTCATTTTTAGTGAGAATGATGTGAGGTGTGGATTCAGTTCTAAACTGCAATTTTTAAAATTTTTAAAATATATATATATATATATATATATATATATATATATATATATATATATATTAGTTGTGATGAAGCTTTATTTGATTTATTTATTTATATGCGGTGCTGAGAATCTAACCCAGAATCTAACACATGCCAGGCAAGAACTCTACCACTGAGCCACAACCCCAGCCCATTCTTTATTGATATATATACACACACACATATATATATGCATACATATATGTATATATATTGTATATATATATGTATATGTGTGTGTATTATATATAAAGATTGTTCTCAGTATCTTGTATTCATATGTGAATTTTAGGATCAGCTTGCCATTTTCTACAAAAAAAATTCAGCTGGGAGTTTAATGGAGATTGCATTGAGTCTATAGATGAATTTGAAGATTATTACCATTTAAACACTATTAAATCAATCTGATCTAAGGGCATGGTGTGTCTTTCCCTCTACTTGGTCTTCAACTTGGTAACACTGTTTAGAGTTTGAATTTAAGTTTTTTTAATGTATGTCTTACTCTTATTTTGTTAAATTTCTTTCTAAGTATTATTCTTTTATATACTATTGTAAATGGATTTTTTTTTAGTTTTCTTTTAACCTTGTTCATTGCTTATACATGGAACAATAATTGATCTGGTATCCTGCAAGCTATTAATTCTGATCTTGTATCAGGACCTTATATTCTAAACTCATTTACTAGTTTTACGATTTTGAGTGGATTCCTTATATATATATAAAGTGCATGTTATATGTAATAAGAGATAACTTCACTTCATCCTTATCAATTTGTGTGCCTTTTATTTCTTTTTGCTGCCACATTACTAATTTTCTTGGCAAGAACCTCCAATAGAGGTGGGACGATCTGCTATCCTTCCTCATTCCTGAAAGGTTTTAGTTTTTCACCATTAAGTGTGATGTCAGATGTGTGTATTGGGAGGTTGTTAATATGCTCTGTCAGATTAAGGAGGTTCTCTTCTGCTATAGCAACTCTGACTACTGATTTTGATTCCTCTTCAGGTATTATTGTTATTGTTTGGTTGTTGTTATCTGTTTAACCCTTGGTTGTACTCACACTGTTCTAGAACTGGTACCCTCTTTGGGTTGCCACTACTGCCCAGTATGGCTTTCTGCAGAGTCTGGCAGGATATAATCTAATTCTATTTACCAGCTGCAAAATCTACCAGGAATTGCTCTTCCATCCCAAGGAACTCAGGGACATGGGAGGTGCCACTCAACTGTGGAATTCCTTAGAGCAGCTTTTCTGCAAGGCTTAGCTGCAGGAGATAGGAGCAGTCTCTAACTGGAATGCCACCTCATATGTTCTCACTGAGTTTCCTTAAGCTTTTATTAAATAAATGCTTCTCAATTTGTTGTGAGCATTCTCCAGAGACACAGAATGATTGTCATTGCTACTTCTGAACACCTTTATGCATGCCTGTCTTTGGAAAAGATTTCCTCTCTTGCTTTATACCACTATGTTGGAAGTCCCAAACTTTTCATCCCTTTCTTGGAGTTTTCCATACTTAGGGGTATTTAGGTGAACAGTTTAGTTTTCCACATTTTTTATTGGTGCATTATATTTTTACATATTGGTGGGAATTTTTTGTTACATATTTGTATGCATACACAATATAACAATATAATTTGACCAATATCACTCCCCAGGACTTCCCCTCATTCCCTCTCCAGTCTCACCCCTTGGTTCCTTTCTTGTATTGATTACCCTTTGACTTTTTAGGAGATCCATCCCCGATTTTCTTTTCCTTTTTCTTCTCTAGCTTCCACATATGTGACCCTTGACCTTCTGAGTTTGACATTTCATTTAACATGATGGTCTCTAGTTTCATCTACTTTCCTGCAAATGCCATAATTTCATTTACTTTACAGATGAATAAAATTCCATGGTATATGTACCAAATTTTCTTTATCCATTCATTTGTTGATGAACATCTCTAGGCTGGTTCCATTGTTTGGCTATTGTAAATTGTGCTGCTATACACATGGGTACACATGTATCAAGTGTATCACTGTAATAAGATAACTTTAATTCTTCAGGATAAATAAAGGAGTGGTATTGCTGGGTCATATTGTGGTTTCATGCCTAGTTTTTTGAGAAGCCTCCACACTGGTTTCCATAATTGTTGTACCAGTCTAGAACCCCATCAAAAGTGTAAAAGCGTTCCTTTTTCTGCACAGTCTCTTTAGTGTTTATTATTTGCATTCTTGATGACTGCCATTCTAACTCATGTGAGATGAAATCTCAGTGTAGTTTGATTTGGATTTCCTTAATTGCTTATGATGTTGAACTTTTTTTCATATATTTGTTGGCCATTTGTATTTTCTTCTTTTGAGAATTGTCTGTTTATCTCATCTGCAAATTTAATAACTGGGTTATTTGATTTTTTGGTGTAAAGTGTTTTGTGCTCTTTATATATTTTTGATATTAATCCTATGTCACAAGAGTAGCTACCAAAGATTTCCTCCCATTCTTTCTGTTCCATTCCTAGTTGTTTCCTTTGTTATGCATAAACATTTCAATTTGATGCTGTCCCATTTATTAAACTCTTGGTACGATTTCCTTGGCTTTAAGAGTCCTATTGAAAAAGTCCTTGCCTGTGCCTAACAGCTGGAGTGTTGACCCTGCAACTTCTTCTAGGAGTTGCATAGTTTCTCCTTTATTTCTGAGGTCTGGGATCCATTTTGAACTGTTTCTTTGTGCAGGATGAGAGACAAAGACCTAGTTTCATTCTTTTATATGTGGAACTAGTTTCTCCAGCATCACTTGTTATAAAAGCTGTCTTTTCTCCAATGTATGTTTTTGGCACCATTGTCAAGGATCAGATGACTGTAGTTTGGGTTTCTCTCTACATCTTCTATTCTGAACAATTGGTTTATGTGTCTGTTTTTATGCTAGTACCATGCAGATTTTGCTACTATAACTCTAGTATAATTTGAATTCAGGTTTGTGATGTAACCAGCATTTTTTTTTTTTTTTTGGCATAAAGTTGCTTTGGCTATTCTTGGTCTTTTAGTCTTACAAATGACTTTAAAAAATTTTTTTTCTAGTTCTGCAAAGAATATCATTGGTATTTTGATGGGAATTGCATTAAATCTGTATATTGCTTTTGGTAGTATGACCATTTTAACAATATTAATTTTGCCTATCCATAAACATGGAAAGTCTTTTAGATGGACAGGTTTTACTAATACACAAAGAAAAGGGTAGATTTTTTGGGTTAATAAATACTCTCTTGCTTTATATTTATAACTAAGGTAAACTACTCAGGTTCTGTGATTATTAGTGATAATTTTTCCCACAATGCCTTATTGTTTCCATCAATAGATCTATGTGATCCAATATGGTAGCTACTAGCTTGGTATTTACAACATAGTGTGTTGCTGAATTACTATGTGCATTAAGCACATGGAAAACTTCAAAAACTTTAGAATGAAAAAGGGTTATAAAATCTTTTTGATTTTATACTGCATGCATGTTGAAATGGTAATGTTTTGTGTAGGCTAGGGTAAATAAAATGTATTACAAAATTAATTTCAATTGTGCCTTTTACTCTTTTTTAAAATGTGTTTGCTAAGAAATTTTAAATGACATATGCGATTCATCTGGTATTTATACTGGTTCAGTGCTCCCCTAGATGACCCCATGCAGTCAGCTATGAAGGGAAAGGGGGATCATATATCAATTTTTCTCAAAAAGAATTGATATCCTGACAGGCACATAAAGTCTAATAAACTACTCTCCAGTATAGATATCTTAAAAATTTTGTAACATTAAGAGACCAGATGCAGAATAGTGACAGATGTACAGACTCAGCAAATTTTCCATTTGGCTATAATAAAAGCAATTATGATCTATTAGTATAACAATAAAGTTATAATTTGTGTTTCATTTAGAAATTTTTCTTCCAATTTCCTTTGACATGGAAAGAAATTATTATTAATGTCCCATTTTTAGTTTTTTGTTTTTTTGTACTGGGGATTGAATGTAAGGGTGCTTAACCACTGAGCCAAGCCTCCAACCCCTCTTTTTTTTTGATATTTTATTTTGAGACAGGGTTTTGCTAAGTATTTTAAGGCCTTGTTAAGCTGCTGAGGCTGGCTTTGAACTTGTGATCCTCCTGTCTCAGCCTCCTGAGCTGCTGGGTTATAGGCATGCACCACTGCACTAGGGTAGGATATTTTGAGATGGAAAATCTCTAAGGTTAATTAGTCAGAACAAACATAGCAAGCATTTGTGTGTGTGTGTGTGTGTGTGTGTGTGTCTATGAGTCCTTTTGTTATTAAACCAAAACTTTAAAACCAAGGAATCTCTGAAGTAGAGATTTATTGAGTTATTTCATATGCTAGCCAGAACTGGAAAAGACCTGTCCTGTGACAATTTCTTGTGATTCCAGAAGCACCTCCAGGTAGCAGTTGGAAAATGTCCACTGCCAGAGCTAAAAGCATTTTTTATAAACATTGGGGGAGGAAAATACCAAAACCTACATTGGCTACAGATGAGAATGGTGGGACCATCTTTGGGATAGGAGGAGAGTCAATAAGCCGAAGTATTTGCTGCTTCTGGATTGGATGGGGCGAAAACCTGTAAACAGGGCCAGGGCAAGGTGGCCCTAGTGGTTGGTCTTTGAAACAGTCTTTCTGTTGGTTTTACTAACAGCTGGTGGTTGATTGACTTCCTTTATCTCTTTATCCCTCCACCCTCTGGTATTTGTGTTTAAAGTTAGGACATCTCACTGGGTATGATGGCACACACCTGTAATCCCAGAGACTCAGAAGGCTGAGGCAGGTGGATCCTATGTTCTAGGGCAGCCTGGCCAACACACCAAGACTCTAAGAAAGTGGTAAAGCACCCCTAGTTCCACTCCCTAGTACCACAAATAATAAACAAAAATTTTAGGGTATCTCAGAACTTTTATTATCACAATTTTGATTCAAAATACCTATTTGGACATCTGCCAATTTAAAGGCCTGTGCTACAACAAAGGATTCAAAGAGTTTTTAGTAACCTTTGATCTATTAGGGAAAGAAAGATAACAGGCAAATGGATGTAATCTAAATTTGTGTTGAGGAAAGAATTGCTTCGACTAGGGCAAATCAAAGAAACACAATGCGTCAATTTTTATGAAAAAAATCAAGTTGATATCTTCGTTGTTGCTTAGTTTGTTAGTTCTGATTCATATGGTCATTCCAGGTTCAATAAGCATTTCTCTTCCTCATCTACTTAAAGAAAAACTAATCTAACAATATTATCATGAAGGTATAGAAAATTTAGATTACAAAGATTTTCATTGGAACATTCTTTATATTAGTAATCATTTACTGTATTTCAATAGGGAATTGATTAAATAAATGATGTGACATTCATATGAATAATACTATAAATCAGTTTTAATTATCTTTAGATAATTAAACCATAAATTAAGAACCATAAATTTTTGACCTAGAAAGTATTCATGATATAATGTTAAGTAATGCAGATGGTCTAAATAGTAAACACAGAATCATGTTATATTTGAATATTTATGTAAATATGTAGTCACTACATCGCTCTGTCTCTATATGTCTTTTATGTAGGTATTTCTACCTTAATTTTATATGGCTACATTGTGAATTTTATATAGCTACATTTCTAAAAGTATGTATGACTTTTAAAAAGCATTAAAAACTTAACAGATTGGACCTCTTGGGTGATTTTTTGTTATCATTTCCTATATTAGAAGAAAATATTTCTAATATTTTTCCAGTAGAAATTTTTATTTTGTTTCAGAAAAAAAAGATTGTGTAAACAAAGTTTTATAAAGGAACTTTGTTTTGGATGAATCTAGAAGAACAGTAGGGATGGAAATTGCTCATAGTTCTATCATTGTTAATCGCTATGAATACACTGTCCATTAATTTATCTTCTCTAGTATACTAGTGTGGAATTCATATTTTAGGTGATAAGGTTTCTTATAATGTAGAGATAATGAACTCTGTTAACAAAAGGTAGCTAATAATAGGAATCTAAGACAACTTTTCTTTTTAGTTGCACAGGACAAATAGCTAACATCCTTTTGGATTTTAAGAGAACAAAACTTCAGGAATTAAAGACCACATATTCCAACTCTAGCTGACTTGCCCATATGTTTTCCAATAGAGTGAAGGATTTCTCCAAAGAAAGTTGTTCAGAAAGTTTTCAAATATTCATGTTTTCTCGTTATTTTGAAATTATTAGAGCTATAGCACAATAAACTAGTATTATTGCTAAATACTAACAAAGAAATTTAATTAAAGTAAATATGTTTGTTTTCTATTGATGTTCATGTTTCAAGATACAGTGTAGGGGCTGAGGCTATGGCTCAGTGCCTTGCATACGTGAGGCACTGGGTTCGATCCTCAGCACCATATAAAATAAATAAAGATACTGTGTTCATCTACAACAAAACAAAATATTTTTTAAAAAAAGATACAGTGTAATTATAATGTGGTAAAGAAATGTGTAAATCTTAAGATTGCAAATCCAAATATAGTAGAAAACAGTATCAGAAGCAAAAATGATATGTTTCTTTAACCTTTAAATGTGACATAACATGTATCTTAATTTTATTTCCTGTATTTTCACAGTAAACTATAGGCAATTTTAAATTATAACCTATATAATAGATTGTTATTAATTGAGATACTCTGAACATCGTTTAGCACACTGGTCATTCTATCAAGCATCAGAATGTGAGAAGAGATTAACATTTATATTAAAACCATTATATTCAACTTTATTAAATTACTGCTGCTTTTTAATCAATATCAAGGTGATATTCAGATTTCATAGTATTTCTCAGTAGCCCAATTTTCCCCTTTGTGACCTTCAGTTTTTCTCTCTCAAATTGGTACAACTGTCCATTTCCATTTTTTTAGTCCCTGTGGCTGTGGGGCAATTTCTATTGAATATTTGAGTATATAATTTTCAATTAAGGTGGTTTGAAGTAAATGTTTTGATTCCATCCAATGCTCATAGAGTTTTTCTTAAATAGAAACGTTCCCTGACCTTCTGTTTCAAACCACTTGTTTTACCTTAGGTAATTCACATATCTTTTCTGGGATTTCAGCTTTCTTTTCTGAAAAATAGAGAAATACATACATGATCTTCAAGTTTCCATACAGTTTTAAAATCAAATGATTCTTCATAAGCCAGTCACTTTTATCTTCATGTGAAATATTTTTCTTAAGAAAAAGTTTTGATAAAATATTAACCAATATTTCTTTTACACTACAATGTGCTGGTCATAATAGATACACATAGTGATTAACTAAATCTCCCCAACAAATCTTTCACCTTTATTTTGCAGATAGTTGAAAGAGATGAAATTGATGCCTCTGGTAACACCACTAGTTGAAGCCACACCTGTTATTTAAAACCAGGATTGGTCTTTTTCTCAAGTGTGAGCTCATGTTTCACACTTCCTCTCCCAAGTAGGCACTGATTTATAGATAATAAAATTGAGGGGTCCTGAAATGTAGCACCACTGAAGGAGAGAAAACACAAAAATCGGTGACTTGCAGAAAATGAGGATAAAAAATCTAATTCTGTTGAATGTTCATTGCTTCTTTGGCCACTTTGACACTAGTTAGTTAAACTAAAAGCAAACGGGTAGTTAAATGTCCCACATTGTCATTTTTAAATAATAATAATAATAATAATAATAATAATAAAAACAAGCTTACTATTTTTGTTGCATTGTATGATTTCCCAGAAGAATGGTTTACTAAGAATAACAGAATTTGTTTCAAAGGCTTTATAAATGAGGATTTCTCTAATATACTCAGTTGGTATGGCACCTTATTTGTTCTAGTATTATGTACATTTTCTTTTGTGCATCAAGGATTTTGTTTAGTGCTAATCCACTTGAAATTAAACATGAAAGTCTACACAGAAAAGTAATAAGTAGCCATTTGAAAATTTTCTATTTTATCAAGCTTCTCAATCTTGAATTTAAAAAAAACAGGAATAACTGACATAAAAACAAGTTTATGCAAATATAAATATAAGCATATGCACAATAATAACAACATTAAATATATGCATCAACATACATATATTTTATAGAGATAAATGTGTATATGTTTACATGTTTACCTACACTGTAATAGTTATGTAACTGAAGTGGAAATAAAGTAAAATTATTCAATATAAATTTATTGCAGCTAACCATCTGTGAAGAAATTCTCTTGATTCTCTTTACATTTTTTATAAATGAGGAGAGTGAAATACTAAAATTACAAACACACCATATATTTATAAACTATCCTTTTACATAAGCTGTGATTCCAAGCTTCCATCTGCTTACATGCTGAATGATACAGAGCATTTGCTTCAACTGTGGCACTTCTGGTCCTTCTTCATTTTCGGAATTAGCCCCTGCGCTACAGAAGCCCAGATAACACGCTTCTGTGCTCTGTTGCCTTGTTCTGCAATAAATCTTTAGAGGCAACAACATTTGTTTACGCCTATTTAAAAGGGCCTCCTGGGAAACTCTGTTAGAAGAAAAAATACCGTCTAATGTTTTAAACCTCATCTCTTATTTCCAGAAACACCCTTTTTTCAGCAGGGGGGGGGGGTGTTCTTTCAAAGGTACCATCCCTTGTATTATTTGGTTTTGAGAATTAAGACATAACATAACCAAATTAGTGATAATCCCACATTTTAATTCCTTAAGATCAGATACAATAAGCAACCAGTGAATATTTAATATGATAAATTTCTTTGCTCAGACATATTGTCCTATCCATTAACTGAAAGCTGAAGAATATTTGTTCCATTCTCATTCTTTTTACTCATAAAAATATTATTCCAATCAATTTTGCACAGAAAGGCCACATTTCTCTATGTAGTAAAGAAATCAGAATTTTAAACATATACATAAGATTGTAACTAAAATCATATTTTATGTATTACTTTTTAAAGTGCCATTTACATCTTAAGTAATAGTAGGTAAGACATCAAGTAAATAGATGTTCTGACTCACCGTATCAATAATGTTTTCTCTTTTAGTCCTGAAATCTGGAATTATGAAATGGAATTTAGGAATTATCTGGGTTAATTATATTACTTTGCTGTTGAAGAGCTGATCTTTAAAGAGTTACAGGACTTGCTGAAGGTTCTTTGCAAAATTAATATTAAAACCTTTGAAAGTGCATTTGTCCTGTGATTTCTTGCAGTTTCTTGCTTTTAAAAACTTGTTCTAATAAGTTATACATGATAGTAGAACGTATTTTGACATATTATACATATATGGAATATAACTTCTCATTCTTCTGGTTGTACATGATGTAGAATTACATTGGTCATGTAATCACATATGCACATAGGATAGCAATGTCCAATTCATTCTATTGTCTTTCTTATTCCCATTCCCCCGCTCCTTCCCTTCATTCCCCTTTGTCTAGTCCAAAGTACTTCTATTCTTCCCTACCTGCCCCAACTGCTCTTATTGTGATTTAGCATCCACATATCAGAGAAAACATTCATTTGGCCTTTGATTTTTTGGGGGATTGGCTTATTTCACTTAGCATGATATTCTCCTGTTCAATCCATTTAATGACAAATGCCGTAACTTCATTTTTCTTTATGGCTGTTTTGAGTTCTTGGTTGAATCAGGTGCCCCATGAAATAGTCCTACTCGGGCAACTGGCATATGGACTCTCTTCAGGATGCTACACCTTCTTACCAGAGCTAAATTTGATATACAAGAAAGATAAGTGAAAAATATCTGAGAAACCAGATGAAAATAAAAAAGTGAATGAACGAAGGAAAAATTCAATATACTGCAAAATCAAAAATTTAAATTTAACTCAACAATCCAGGATTTTCTAAGACCAGGGAGACAGAGTGGTACAGTGAAAAGAGAGATTTTTAAAGCCTGACCTATTTTAGAATGCTTGCTGTGGCACCATTAGCAATGGGAACTTAGAGTGACTTTGTGACTCAGAAATGGTAGCTTTTGGTAAGATGCTCAGCAACTGCTTGTTCATTGATCAGAGTTTTCATGCCCACTGGCGTGTCTTCTACCCTTATGACTCAGACAGAAATACTCTCTGAGTATGCCAGTCAAGAAGACCTTTGCTGGAGCTGGGGTGTAGCTCAGTGGTACAGCACTTGCTTAGCTTGTGTGAGGCCCTGGGTTCCAGCCTCAGCACGACAACAAACAACAAATAACAAGAACTTCAAGCAGGATTAGGAGGCTGAGGTTTACAACTTGTCCTAAGTAGAGAACAATTCACATTTACATATTTGATTGAAGCTAATATCCTCTTATATCCAATAAACTTCTATCTTTTAAAATAAAATTTCAGTGCATAAACCTTATAGCCGGAATGAGGATAAACAAACACAAAATACGAGACAGACAGGCATGGGTTTTCTCTACCCTTTCTTTATCCCAAAGCTTTTTTCTGTCTCTCCTCCATAACCCTTACTTTTGAATCTCCTTCTTGATGCTTTCTTTCCATATCAGAAACTTGTTAATAGGTAAAAATTCATAACTAACATTCCTAGTTCCCATCCTGGGAGCTAAGACTCTTCGTGGGCCAGATGAGTTCCTAATGGGTGGCCCAGATCTGGTCCTCTATTAACTCTGTGAGTTCGATACAGTTCTCTAAGTTTGTACAGATAGCAAAACTGAACGAACATGCAGCAATAGCAAGCCAGGGTGTGGGGTGAGTGCGAATGTGGCCTGGGCAGGAGAAGAGTGGGCATGTGGGTGGGCTAGGGGAGCATGTCACATTCTTTATGAACTCTGGAACTCCGACCACAGCCATGGAGTCAGGGCCTCTTTTGAAAACACCACTGCTCATACCATTTGTCTGAAACTGGCCTTTTTGCCCCCCTCCCATGCTGGTGACCTTGGGAAGGTCGATCGCAGGAAAATCAGAGGACTCCTTGTTCTTCTCAGATTCTTGTTCCTTCCAGTCTATGATTTTTCAAAGGTGGACATCAAAACTTAGGAAAGTTTCATGAATCAAAATGAATTCTACTCTCATGTATAACTAAAAAGAACCAATAAAATAAAATAAATACATTTATGAAAGTAGGCATTTACTTACCCAATCCTGTGTGTTCATCCTCTTATCTCTCCAACCACTTTTGATTCCTATATACCCATTGTTCTGTTTTTAATTCTGCATGCCTTTCTCTTTCACTCTGCTTTTGGGTAGAGTCAAAGCAAAACTTTACGGGGAAGGTAGGCTGTGAGTCCTCCTCACATATTTCTTGGTGAAGATGCTTCCAATATGTAAATTGGGAAGTGCAGAGGGAGAGAGACTCCAGAGTCAGATGTGTGCAGACCTCTACCCCCACCCCACCCTCTGCCATAAGTTCTTGTTGTTGGTACTAATAAGGTGTTAATTAGATTGTTATGAATTATTCCTTTTCTGCATGTGGAAGTAGAAAGGAATTTTTAAAAATTACATTTGATTAGATCCCCATTTATAAAAACAATGCTAATATAATAGCAATTTAGTCACTGTGTAAACTTAGTAAAGTCAAAGAAAAAGACTTTCAATCTGAGAATTAAGGTTTCATCTACATTTTAATCAGACTTGACTTATATACAACAATATATGTTCAGAGAAAAACTTGATATGATAAAGTCATACCTAGCAACATTAAGAATCATTATCATTATTGAATTTTCATTCAAACCATGTCATTGTATTTGACTTCCAAGCTGGTAATTTAAAGAAATCCTCATAGCCTTTGTAGTGAATTTCTCACAAAATAACAGAAGTCTAGGTTGAATTCGTTCAGTAAAGAATAAACATTTCTTATGGTACTTCAAGTATTTTGGTGATAGAAACAATATTTTAAGTAACTGAAAACAATTAGGAATAAATTAAGTCCTTTTCAAAAGAATCATTATTAAGCACTTTGAAAAATATGAGTGGAAAAATAGCTTGTTAACTTCTACCCTTTAATGAGATGAAAACATTGCAGACTTCATTCATAGAATGCTATTGAATAAATAAGGGATTTAAAAAGGCAAATATATAATAGCCTACCACACCCTTTTCCTTCCTTCTTGCCTTCCTTCTTAGTTTTTATGCTATCTTATTTCAGACACGTGAAGAAATATTTTATGCCCAGGTTGCATAGAAAAAAAAAAGAACCTTCCTAATTCCACCATAGTTATAAAAGTTGTATTTTCTTTCTCATATTTGGTAGCCAATTTGTTTTGGGGGCTCATTTGTTTGAATTTGAGGGGATTTGAGTATGTAGGAGAATAATAACTGGTACTAAAAATAAGTCAATGTTTTCATTTTTCCCTTTATGTTTTTACAGTGATATGCAATTTGAATAATTATGTAATTGTAATTATACAATTTGTTTTTAAACCATAGTTGAAGACAAATGAACTGAAATGATTTTTATGCTAACCTATGGTTCTTCTTTATTGTTCTCAAACTATCATATCTTTGAACCAGGAATATAAATAGTTTATTTACAGGCTTTATGGACACCAATCTGATTCTGCTATAATAACTTGTATGATATCAGGAAAAAAATCCATGATATTTCATAACCTTCATTCTCTCATTGGTAAAATAGAAGGGACATGTTATTTGGAAGATTAAGTGGGATCATGTAACAAAGTGTTTATCATGGTGTCTATAAAAAGGAAGGAACAACTTAATGAATTTTAAAGTTAGTTCTGATTTCTTAATTGATTCATCCCCAAAATATGCAAAACACTGGCCTAAGAGATTTTTGTCTTTTTTTTGGTGCTGGGTATTGAATTGAGGGTCTCACACATGCTACACATGAGCTCTACCACCACGCTACATCCCCAGTCTCTGGGAGTAAGTTTTAGTATTACTTAAACATATATAAAAATAACTCTGAATTCAAGAAAATGGACTTGCTTAAATTACTCCAGTATAAAATATGATTATAAAGATGTGAGTGATAGTTTTAAATATATACATTCACTGAGATGCTGTGAAGTTATCATGGAACACTACTTTAACAGTTTTACCATTGTTCAAAACTTTCTCAGGTCTTATGGAAAATGCTGGATGCAAATTCAGAGTCATATTTTGAAAAAGTGTCATTGTTTTTATTCAAATAAAAATTAAGCTCTTCTATGAGGGGTGAGGAAAGTCAAATGGGATTCTTTATTTCATTTGGAAGACTCGGTGAATTATAAATAGCTATATAAATATAAAATGTCATGGAATAGAGTACTGAAGGATGATGAATATCCTCATTATGAATGTGAATGCTAAAGCTGGGTGTGGTGATGATCCCAGTTACTTGGAAGCTGAGATGGGAAGATCAAAAGTTTAAAGCCAACTTGGGCACCTTAGTGAGACATCATCTCAAAAAAAGAAAATAAAAGAATATTAAAATTTATGCCTCAGGCTTTTAAAAGAAATTCTGAAAACCTTCCAGAACTTGAAGCTCTAGCAGCATTTTCCTGACATGTTTAGTCTCCAGAATGCATAGCTGGTAGACAATACCTATTTGAGTATGTCTAATTTAGTTGATTAAAAAATACTCATTAATTCTACTGACTTTATTACTGCCATTACCCTGCTTTTATTCATTCTTTGCCATATCTAAAATTATTTTCAATCAACTAATTTTATCCAGATGCATCTTAGACCATTAAACTATGCTCTTTTTTGTTTTTGTCTTTACATTATACTCTCCTAATTTTGGGGTCCAAAATTTTGCCATAGTAAACCAACCAACCTTAACTGTTACTGGAATGTGACAAATGAATGAATAACTGTTACTGGAATGTGACAAATAAATGACTTAGTAATACTCTTTCCTAAGACTGGTTTAAATAAAGAGCTGAAGTTGAAGTAAAGATTTCAAAAAATAGGTTTAAGTTTGTAATCTGTAGAGTGTGATGAGGTATTTGCACATGTGTTATATACTGAGTGGGTCAAGGAATAAATGTCACAGGATGGAACAGATGGCTAGGAAAATAACCCAGAATTCAGCAGGTACAACAATGTTCCCAGGTGTGATGCATGCTTGAACAGACAAATAATTCTGAATGGGCAGCTCCCAAATACTACCATTTAAATTCACTACGGTCAGGTCACTTGGTTGATTGAGAACCTGAGAGATAAGGTCCCATCACATGTTGTTTCTTATTTGAAGAAATTGACTTTCCTTTACCAATGTTTACTGCCCCGTGAGTCCTCTTCATCTCTGTAAGACGTCATTTCAAGTTGTTTTTTTTTTTTAACTTTAAAAGTTCAGCATGTCTCTTTTCTCTTCTGTGACTGCGTATTAATTATATTTTCTGGCTATCGACTGGATGTGAAACGTCTTAATAAAAGCTGACTTATCTCTTCTTCCTGAGGTACTGACTTCAATGTGTCCCATCAGTTCCCGCTGAGGCAGGCACCTTATCACAACTGGGAAATTAAGGATGGTGGATTAGCTGCTCCACTAATCTGCGCTTAGGAAAAGAGCTAAAGCATTGCATGCCACATCTTCTGACCATTACCTGTCTGTATTCATCAGACCCTTGGGAATGCATAGATACTAACTGCTTGTTCAACATCAGCTTTTAAAAAGAAGTAACAAATATATTTTGAAAATGAAAGACTATCATTTTTTTGCCTGGAGAAAATGACCAATATTCTCTAATTTTTTTTCATCAAATAATTAGTAGCTTTATTGGAGATAGTCCTAGAGTAAGAGTGTGCTTTGCAACATATCTAAATCCATTAGGCTAAGAGAGAGGAGGGGCCACAACAACAAAGATGCATTTTGAATATAATGGGGTACAAGTCAGGTGCTATGAAAATACTCTGCTTTAAGATTTGTCAGTGGCTAAGTTATAGTAGATAAGATTTATCAAGCTTTGTCAGTGAAATTATGCAAAAGCTCCTTAGTAATCTACTCTATAACTTAAAGACTCTTAGTAATTTCCTTCTTTAGCTTGCAAAAATGGAAGAATCTCTTGACAATGCATGCATAATACTTGCCATTGTGTGTTTTGATTGACTTAATGTAATTCTATTTCCAGAGCTTTAAGAAACACACGGTATTGTTTCGTCTGGCAAATACACCTTCACATGAAAATATTTTTAATTTAGTAAGGAAGAGGTTTTAAATTAAGAAGAACAAAATTACAGATACACAACATCCTTCTTATTCAAAATCACTTCTGAGCTTTTCATATTTTCATATTTAACATTTCAGAATTTAAGATTTAAGTTAGATTCAAGAAAGACACATTTTAAGAGTCTATCATGTAAGTATTGATGTTTAGGTCATTGTGAATATCCCAACTTGGCTTCCATGAAGTTAGTGTGACAGACTTTTTCATAAATATAATTGCTACATTAAAAACATCTTCTATGCCAGGTTTATGAAGAGAAGGGAGAAATCAAGACCCCAGTAAGAGATATCAAGGCAGAAGAGTTCTGTTACCACAGCCCCGGAAGTAGCAGCAGCACACCCATCAGAATGAATGTCATAGGTTGGGTCCCTGCCGCACATCCTGCTCCAGAGGCATCCAAAGTACTGCTGCCGGCTATGTGATGGATTTGCTTTACGTCAGTGAAGTTCATACCATCCGGCATCCCTGCAGAGGCAAAAAAAGCACAGGATGATGCATGACTCCTCACTGCCAGAGTCTGGAGCAGCTCTTAAACCCAGAGTGCGGGCATCCTTGCTTTCAGTGGCACTCTGTGTTGGCTTAACTCCAAAAGAGAATGTGATGGGCTGATCCTGCCCCACTGCACTGGGTGGGAATTGCAGAAATACCACAAGAGCAAAGCGAAACACTTTCTTGCTTTTTAAAACTTTTGTTTTTCTTATGTCACTTATTAGTAAGAAGGCAAAATAGTAGTAGTAGTAGTAACAATAACAACAATAATAATGGAGGAACTTTGGTCAAAGGGGAGGGAGTGTGGAGGGGGCATGGGGACAGTAAAGATGGTGGAATGAGATGGTCATCATAGCCATAGCGTCATGTATGACTACATATATGATGTGATTCTACATCACATACAGAGAAATGAAAAGTTGTGCTCCATCTGTGTACAATGAATCAAAATGCATTCTGCTATCATGTATACGTAAGTAGAATAAATTTAAAAAATTTTAAAAATCCAATAATAATAAATATCATGAGGTATAGCGTTATTGCTTGTCCCAGAGATGTACCACCTGTAAGTAACCGAAAATTTTTCTTATGATATTAAATAAAATCAGGTAAGAGGAAATAATTGGATAGGATTTTCTTAAAGTATAATTTCTACAGACCATATTTATATTAGAACAAAGAAGGTCTACTAGACCCTACTAGAATAATTGAGCATAGGATCTTTTGTAAATTTATTTTTATTTTCCATTAACAAATTATAATTGTATATATTTGTGGAGAACAAAGTGATGTCATGATTTATCAATACAATCTGGAATAACTAAATCAAACTAATTAATATAGCCATACTCCTTTTTTTTTGCAATGAAAACATTTGAAATTTACTTTTGTAGCAGTTTTGAATATACCTTATTATTACCTACTGGTCCCATTCTGTGTAATAGTTTCAAAAACTTATTCTTCCTAACTGAAACTTTGTTCATTTTGACCAGCATCTCCCCATTCCTCCCTACCTAAAGCACCTGGAAATCATCTTTTTTAAAATTTTTTTTCTTTTCTTTTTTGGTACTGGAGATTGAACTCAGGGGCACTTGACCACTGAGCCACATTCCCAGCCCTATTTTGTGTTTAAGTAGAGACACGGTCTCACTGAGTTGCTTAGTGCCTCACCGTTGCTGAGGCTGGCTTTGAACTCACAATTCTCCAATCACCTTTTTATACTCTACGTTTATGAGTTTTACTGCTTTAGATTTCACACATGAGAGAAATCAGGCATAGAATCGTTATTGGAAATATATTAAAGAAAAATAACAAAAATGGCAAATTTATCACTTATGGGCACACAGATGTGGAGATGGGGGCACAAATATCTGTCAATAGATCAAGGAATTTGCCAATAGGTAAATTGGAGACTGAAGTTAGGGATCAAGTGTTGCATTAAAAAAAAGAAGTCAGGCATAGTCATAGACCAAGATCCAGTCACATCCTCATGATTACTTTTGAAACATGACAAGTTGAGGAAGAGACCAGCTCCTAAATTATTTGGGATGAAGTAATTGTCTTCTTAAAGAAGTATCTATTAGTATATTTAGAGGATTACTGACCTATCAATTATTATTCAGTGTCACCAATGTGACTCTGAATTATCTCAATGGCATGCTACTATCTGTCCCAATTAACAGATTTAAAATCAGTGTTACTACAGTCACAAATATTGGCATGATAATTACAGTGAGGGTCAAAAAAATCTTCATATAAGGAAAAGTCAATATTTATGTAATTAGGTCAATACGTACATATAATTCAGAATGGAAGATCCACTGCATTCAGGGATGAATGCATTAAGACCAAGCAAGCTCTACTGTAGTGACGTATTGATTTCACAGCCAAGCTCCTGCATTATTATTCATTGTTTGGGTACTTGTTTTGCCCTTCTGTGTCATTAGGCAAGATGAATAAACTAGGATTCTTTTTTTTTAAATAGGGACTCGAGTGGAATGTGAATATATTAGTCATGGCTTTATACCTCTTGTTAAGCTAGAGCTTAACATGGAGCTATGAGGACTCTAGGCAATTAAAAATACCTTGTTTTTTGCCAAGATAACTACATAAATTTGAGCTTTAAGGGATTTACTTTTCTTTGTAAAGCATTGTGAATTGGTATCTGGATGAGATTCATGAATAACTTTTTAAATGTCTTCCTAAGCTATTCACTTGTGAACCAAGCACTGGGTCTAGGTTCTGGGGTTGCCATGGTGAACACAATGTACAAGCAGAGAGCATTCAGTCTCCTGTCGGGGAGTCAGACAATGCCAAGAGAGCTAGACTGCCTTCAAACAGATGCCACTTTACCACCAGAGGCAGAGATGTTCCTAACAAATGTAACACTCCTAATGGATTATGACCTTTGTGTAAGATGCATATGGAAAGAATTCAAGATCTCGTTAAGAACCTAGCAGTATGGCTGCAGTAACGGATCAAGTCCCAATCGGTCTTGACATCTGTGCAGAAATGTTAGTGTGCTGAAAAGGCCAGGTCCATGATTATTTGATACAATGATTGTTTTCTTAAAGAAATTTAATTAACTAAACTTAAATTTCTACCAAATCTAGCCAAAGACTCATAAGAGAAAAATTAGTTTGGGAATTTATTACACTAATAAGTTAAACAAAAACAAAGTGATTTTAGAATAATCTTTTCTGTGCATAATTGCAACTCAAAAAAGATGCCAAAAATTCGTGGTTTTGCCCATGGAGGCTTATAGTCTGGTGGGGAAAAAATAGAGAGTTGTGCTACAAAAAAATAAATATAATATTAAAACTTTGGTACATGCCCCATGTATGGTTATATGAAGTATGTGAAAGGAATGTAACCTGGTTATAACATGAAGCCTCTGTGGAGAAAGCGGTGAAGTGTATTGATTCACTTAGTAATATCTACTGAGTACTTGCTCTGGCACCAGGTACAGTTCTGAGCACTTCAAAAATATCAACTAGTTTAATTTTTACAACAGTCTCATGCAGCAGGCACTGTTTTTGTGCCTGTTTGTATAGAAGAGGAAACAGGCACAGGGAGGTTAGGCAATGTGTGGCAGGGGAAGCAAGACATCCAACGTGGCCCCAGTGTGTGTGTGAAGATCCAGATCACCTGCTGCATCCACTCCAGGCACCAACGAATCAATATTTAAGTTGCGAACAAAGGCAATCAATCGTGTTACTTGTAAAGTGCATTAGGAGATGCTCTTCTCGACTTCCTTGACATTTAGGATGGCTGATTATGTGCCAGTTTTGCGTATTAAGTATCTGGAAGCACTCGGAGATAGAAACCGTGAGGGCAAGTGTCTCATGATGAATCAGAGCGGCTGGATGAATCGGAGAGGATTCCAGCTTCTTGTCACAAATACACTGGCTTTTTTCCTTGAGGCAGAGGAGTGTTTCTTTCTCTCCAATACATATCTCTATTTCATCTATCTTATGGGTTATAATTTCTCTTAACTTTAACTGAGCAAATAAGATTATCTTTAAAGATAATTTATTTTCTCTTTTTCTAATACAATTGCCTGGGCTAGAATATGTTGCCCATTTGCTCACTCATTCACCAAATCTATTCACTGCTGGGTGTGTCAGATACTATGCCAGAGGCTGTACATACAGTATGCACTTATGCAATTTCTTCACACTTAGATGAGTCAAAAAAAAAAAAAAAAAGCACAACAAAGAGATTCTAGGTGTCTTTTCCACCATTCGAATGGAAAAAGATTTAAAGGCCTGAAGCAGGGCTATAGAAGGGTATTTGAATCCCATGCTGTTAGCCCTGAAGTCAGAATAATTTGTTTCTAGAAGTGATGTTTTCAAGGTAGCTATAGTCATGGCACTTTAAAACATGTCTGTTCCATGGTGTGCTTTTAATAAGTGCTGCTGAATAGATAATTGAATAATCACTCTAATTTTCACAACAGAATGAGTTCAGTAGAATTGTTCTCCCCCATTATAAGGATTAGGACAGGTGCACATGCACTAATTTATTTCAGGTAACATGGTTGGATGCCACCCAGCTGTGGTTCCCACTGGCTCCAGCACCATACTCTTGGTCCCTATACCTTCAAAGCTTTGAACTCACAGTCAAATTGTCTTTGCTCAATCTGGTAGATGACTTTAGCAGTGAATTTTAAGAAGAAAGCATTTTAAGAACCATAAAATAAGTGCATTTTCAGTGAGAGAGTTAGTCAAAATATCCTGCTAGCTAGAAAATTAAATTAATATTTGAGAAACAAGCTAAATTTTTATCCCACAGCATTTCACAAAGTAAGTGTTTGCTGTTTGCAGAAGCAAAGGTTTAAGTATAAATCGTGAAAAAGTAAACAAAATGAATACATTAGTATTTCTTATATTTTAGAAGTGAGGAAAATCCTATAGGTATTTTTGGCAAAATCTGTAAATATTTAATAAGAAAAGAACATCTGTATAACACAAAACACAATAACAAAATGGGGCAAGTTGCAAAGTGGAGAAAATATTGTGTTTGTATTACATGAAGGAGTAACTCTTTAACATAGAGTTCTTATGATCCATATGAAACCCACACATGCACCCACCCATAGAACAATGGTGAAAGAAAATATGAGTAATTAGCTGGGCATGGTGGTGCACGCCTGTAATCCCAGAACTTGGGGAGGCTGAGACAGGAGAATTGTGAGTTCAAAGCCAGCCTCAGCAACGGGGAAGCACTAAACAACTCAGTGAAAGTGTCTCTAAATAAAATGCAAAATAGGGCTGGGGATGTTGCTCACTGGTTGAATACCCCTGAGTTCAAAAAAGAAAAAAGAAAAAGAAAGTAGGAATAATTACAAGAAAAACGAATTTTAAGAAAAAATTATTGTTACTGGGAAGCCAATAAATACAATCATAAACACAATGAGGTAGTAATTATCTATTGTCCCACTGACAGAAGCAGGACAGAAAGGGGAGTATAATCAGTGTTGTCAAGAAAAGCTCTTCTTCAGAGAAATTTGCCAAAATACATTAAAAGTGTTTCAAATATACACTTATCTAGACATAATAATTCTGTTTTTATGAAGCAATTCTTTGGGAATAATTAATAAAATGTGCACATATTTATTCACAAATGTTAAGCAGCACATTGTTAGTGAAAAAATTATAAGCCATTAATTGATCATTAGTAAGGAATTAGGTTAAGAATATTAGGTGCACCCATTTATTTAAAAATATCATCTAGCAATGGATATTTATTGATATAGAAAAATACATTTTGGTAGAATTTATAGATATACTTTTAAGATCTTTAAGGTTCTTTTAACTCTAATTGGCTATGGCTATGTTTCTTTGAGAAAAGAGACTCCCTCATTAATTTTTGTATTGACCTAGTAAGCTTTTAGTAATAATTGGGTGAATGAATAAATTAGGAGCTTAATCCAGGGCAGAGAATTGTAAAATTATAGAAACATGTTTCTCCTGCTCAGTTTCTTTTAACTTAAAGAGCAAAATTACACTACAGAAACTCACAATGTGAAATGAAAGATTCAAATCAGATATGAACTTAGACTTCTACATCAACAGTAGAATGATGGCAGAGATCCCTTATGAGGAAATTGACAAATCTTTTCTGAATACAGGTGCTGTATACAATCATAGCCTAACCCAGTGGAATTAACCCACTGAGACTGGAAATATGATTGGAGAAGCCTACCCAATAATTTGGGTCATTTGAATCCAGGATAAACCCTGAAAAAATGCTAAGTTATTTTTCATTTTTCCAAAGGCTCTTCTGTATAACCCTAAAACCAAAGTAGAGTGACTGTATGGTTATAGAAGCAAGGTCCCTGGTAATCCTATAACCTTTTGGACATGCATCACTAAATGTTATCTCTGTGATTTTCTATGTGACATTCAGAAAGTCTAATTTAACCATTGAGGTTGTCCTCATAGCAGCCTCTTTCATTTTTGATGGAACAGGGTATGAGATTTAATGGCAGTTCTTTTAGTTCCTTTTTAAAATTTATAGCAATCATTAGCCTTCCCTTTTAAAACATTTTTATTAGTGCATTATACGTAATTGTTGGGTTCATTTTGACACAATCATACATGCATGTAATATAGTTTGCTCCATTTCAGTTCTCAAGTATCTCTTCTTTCCCCTCTTTCCCTTCCTCCACTTACTGATCTTTCTTCTATTTATTTATTGTTTTTTTATTTGCTGTTTTGTAGACATACATATAGGTGAAACTCACCATGGCATATTCATATACGTACATAGCATAATTTAGTCAATGTCATTAGTTTTCCTTTTTTTGACAAACTATGTAAGAGTAATGGAGTAATCTCAATTGTAAATGAGTTGAACAATGGATTATAAAAAGTTATGGGAGATTTGACTATAAACCAAAGCTTACTTTTGAATAGTATGCTTTATTGTGATCTTGTAGCTTTGAGTAATATAGAGAATTATTATCATATATTTCTTACTGCATCAAATAAATTCTGGTGGCTCTCCCATAATTAATGATAATTGTCTCAGGATAGAACTTGATATGGAGAGAATATTGTTTGGATCTGGTGCCAGATCTTGATGCTGTATTTTATTTCATAATGATTATTCAGTTCTTTTTCCTAAGTTTGCTATATTGATTTTTGAAGACTGTAGAACAAAGAGACAGAGACACATCTGATTTTGAAAATACCATATTATTTTAGGCAATTTTATAATAATACTACTGTTGGGAATTTTGGAAACATTTTTTCCAAAAATTTCTTCTAGAACTAATTTTCAAAAAGAAATTATAAATGGTAATTTTTTGCATAATTGGTAATTAAAGCATTAAAAGCATACCTATTAAATATATTATAGTCCTCAGTCATATACTGACTTAGTTATAAGAATTCATAATCTTGGTTATAAGAAATTTATAAGCAATCTCAAATAATTTTTAATATTTCTGAGGAGTATATTTTTATATACTCTGAGGAGTATATTTTTAAAGTAAAAGGTTGATAAAATACTAGTTATGCTAATGAAATGTTGTAAATTAATAAACATAATACATGTTATATTAATGAAATTTTGTTTATATTAATGATAATGCAAACTTAAAACTATTATAAATTAAGAGTAAAAAATTGACATCTAGTCACATGGTAATGATATTCTGTTATCAATGACTAATATAAAATTTTTAAAGTTACCAGGGGAAAAATTAATTGCCTTTATAAAAAGAAAGCATTAATTTTTAAAAGCAATAATAGAAGCTAAAATAAATAGATTAATTTACTCTAAGTTCAAAAGAATATAAATTCCAGCATTGAATTCTATATAGAGTTAAACTATGTGGAAGAGATGAGGGTATTTTCAACAAAGAGTCAGTGTTTTAACCCCTCACAATCAATGCTAAAATAATTACTAAAGAAGACACATAAAAATGCAAGAAACTGAGCTTGGAATCAAAAAGTGGGATGAAAGCTGTGAGGAGATCAGAGTCATCAACAAACATCAAAGTAACTGTGAGCACTGATTGAAAAAAACATGATTAAGTTGGGGGTTAAAATGATGTGATTATGACACTTGAAAAGAATTGTTAAAAAATTTTAACTGATTTGTATGGTTTGGAAAGAAGTGAGAAATCTTAATTAAACTTTTAAGTTTTGTCCAGACATTGATGTATTTTAATGAATTTTAAAAATTCAAGGCTAAACATTTAAAAATTTAATAAGGAATACATACATTATTAATCCATGAAGTAACACAGGATTAATAAAATCTAACAGGAGTCAAGAAGGAACAAATAAACAAAAAAACCTGGTAACTAAAAGCACAAAAATCAGATGTTAAAGCTGTAAGCAAATAAGTAATCTCTAAATGAAGTGTGATAAATTAAAATAGGAAATAGTTTGGTTTGGATTTTTTAAAAAAATCTAGCAGCCCACCCATATACAGAAAGGATGGGAAGCTTGGAAAAATATACTCCAGGGAAATAATAAGCAAGAAATAGCTGATATTGTTATGCTAATAAAAGCATGGGCTTGCAGAATTAAGGTAATGAAAATCTTAGAAAAACTATTCAATCCATTGATAGAACAATTTTGAGCCTAATGACCTTTAGCATATTCACAAAATAAAAACCCACACTCACTGTGGAGATTTTAGCACTGCTATCTCAGTAATGGATTGCTCAAATGGATGATGATTAGTGGGACTAGCTGGCTAGGTAACCAGAATCAGTTGAGAACTACATTGCCTACATGACTTCTAGGTCCCATGCCTCATATCTGCTTCCCTTCCTTGCACCTTCTTCAAATAGCAAAAGGCAGACTGCTCTGACTGCTTATGAAGAACCCACCTGCTGAGCTCTTGGTTTCTTGTCCCCTTCTGGATTTGCCTGCCCACAGAGAAGATGCAATCTTTCCTGCTCTTCACTTTATGGTAAATGGAGGCAAACTCTGTTCCTTTTGGGGAAATCTATGTTTTTTTTTTTCAGCTATGCTTGTGATTTGATGATAATTCTTAGATGAAATATTCGTCACCTTAAGCACATAGTCTCTGTTTCAGCTTTAACTGTAAAATAAGACATCTTTACTTTTATCTGCTGACACTGGTGCTTATATTTCAAGGGTTCTAACTTCAGAAGGAGGAAGGAATACTACTTATTGCTCCTGCTCCAGATACGATTTTCACAAGTTTTATCTAGTGAACAAATATAAATAGATGGATATAGACAGGTCCATAGAGAGCATCACTGCAGTTAAGGATAGCAGATTCAGTACATCATCTTTTAAAGTGCACAGGAGATGTTTGCAAAGGAGACTGAATGTTTACACTAAAAGCAAGTATCAACAATTAACAAGCAGTTTTCACACAAAGAATATGGACTTTTTACTGCAGCACAATAAAATTAAAAGCCTAAACTAAAGGAGCATCATGCTCCCTACAGCCATTCTTATCTAAGGACATTAAAGACCTAAATAAATTCAGAAATGTATCAAGTTCATAGATGTATCAAGTTCATAAACTCAAGTTTATGTAGTACCCCTTTCACTATGTTCTGAAATTTCATTGCGATGTTCCTAGATGAGGTTCTACTGGATTTTCCATGCTCAGCACTTTATATCTAGAAATGCATGCCTGCCTGGGTGGGAAAATATTCTTCATCCTTTCTGTTGTGCCTGGAATTGCCATTATTTGAATGATGAATTTTTTGAAGGTCTTCTCTGATTTTTCTTGTAGTTTCTACCATTTTCCTCTGCTTTCTGGGAGATTCCTCAACTTATTTTTTTAGTTCTTTTATTGACATTCTCATATATTTTAACTTATTACATCTTTTTCTTTATATGGACACCCTGTTCTTCTCAGGCCTTATAAAGAAGCTATAAAGTTTTTCTTTGAAGTTTTCTTCTTGCTACAGAGCCTGTTTTCTGCTTGCAAATATGACTTTTTAAAAATCAGGTAAGTAATAATCCCTGATTCTTGGTACTATGTTAATTTTTAGAGGGGGACAGAACACCTGGTTGGATTCTGAGTGCATGAATGAAGCTCAGCACTTGATAAGTGCAATTTGACTTTGGTATTTGTTGGGGATCCCATGGATGCCAGGATGGGTTCAGGCTGCAAAGTCAATTGTCTCTCAGATATTGTTAGCAACAGCCCTGCCAGTCCTGGTGGGAGGTGGGGTGGTGGTTCTATATCAACAAGTACTTTCCTGAGCACAAGGACAGAAGGAGAAAGGGTGGAAGGGACCAATTGGCCATTAAGAGCTTCTATCTAGAAGGGACACATGTCACTTCCTTCCACTAATTCTTTAGCTGAAGGTAAAGTTCCAGGGGTATGGATATTGTCCTAAGTTTGTTTAATATAGCTTTTGCTCACATTCATTTTCAGGCTTGAAATAAGTTATTTGAAACCACTTGTACCCATCAACTTTAACCTAGTTAAAATCTCCCGTCGCTGCAATTGTTTTGTAATATAGTCTGCTTTTCCCTCATGCAGCTGACACCAAACAAAACATAGCCATAGCTATTAACCATGATACAAGCTACAGGTCAAATCAGAGTCTTTTATCTTTTTAAGATTCCATAGAGCAAATTGGATTGGTTTCCTGCTTTCCCCAATGATGCAAAGGGGTTGGCTTTCCTAGCATCCTGTGTTGGGTACCACTTCTCCATCTGCTTTCCAGCTTCCAAATGTTGTTAGCGCTATCTCCGCTTCTGTTTCCTCAGCACTCAGTAAATTTAGGTTTTTACATATTAAAAAAATCCTATATTATATTTTAGTGGGTTGTAGGAGGGAATAAAATTAAATGTGTCTGATAAATCCATCATCTTGATGGTAACATTTCCAGAGTCCAGCCACAGAAGCTCTGTCTGACTCTCTGGGTATGTCTAGTCAGGTTTGGAATTCATCCAGTCTGCACTGGTGCAGCTCATATTACTGGCTATTCTGATTAATCAGTGACTCTGCTGTAGATGCTAATTATTTTTGATGATCATCCCTGGTAAGACTATTTTCATTAAAAATATTTAGCAATGTTTCATTTTTTTCAGGAAACTTGAAAAATCATTCCTTCTGACTATTAACAAACTGGACAAAAATCCCAACTCTTTTACACAACAGTATTGAATACATATTAGAGGACTGGATGGACTGTCATTTTGCCTCTGTATTGCCTAATCCAGGGTATGTTTGCTGTATAATCTTGCAAAGCTCGTCCTATGCACCTGAAGAAGGCCTAACTTCAGAGATATGGGGATAATTAGAGAGTTGAGCTCTTATTTTTTTCTTAAATTTTAGTTAGACTTTTCTATTGAAATCATAATACATATTTTTCAGATGCTGTTTGGGATAAGGACTAAATGGACACTATTTTTGCTTACTAGTGTTTGTTAAAAATTATCTGCAGCAAGTAAAATGTGAACACAGGTAAGGAGAAAACTTTTCACCAATGAAAGGTGAAAATTAAGATAAATTTGCCTCTTTTATTTTACTAAATGAAGAATTTAAATAGGCAATCCTTAGAGCCTAAAAATTGTCAAAATGTCTAAGAATATTATGCATGAGAGATTGTGAAACTCACTATTGTATTAAGCGGAAATGAATTATCTTGGTTTGCATATACTATCTATCAGATATATCATAAATCAATATATTTAGCTTAATATTTCAATATCTAGAAATATTTATGTAAGTCATTTCTTAAGAATAAATTCCTTTTCCCCAGGGGGTATTTAAACCAGATGCAGGAAAATAGCCATTGACATCATCTCCAAGAAGAAGATCAACATATTTCCACAAAATAGTACACATTAGGACAAACATTTAGGTCACAGTGATGGCTACCTGATTGTCCCTATGGTATTCTCAATTGGAGGTTCATATTCAGATGCGCTGTGTAGCATCATTACATATATTATTTGCTCCACTTTGTATTGGCAAGACATTATTAAAGCTGATGCAGGTGTGAGGAGAGAATATCCTCATATTGAAACAAAAGAATTAAATGGACGTTGAAAATTATAGGATCACCTTGTAAGACCCATATGGAAATTTTTCCATTCTTGTGCTCCATCCCCTGGAATAAACAACATCCATATTAATTTTTTCTCAAACCCACAATTCTTTGTTCCCCTAGTATCCAATCCCATGTGACGTATTATAATACAATGCATACTTAGCCACTTAATGCTAAGTTTTCCGGTGTGACCTAAATAACAACAGTCATGTCAATTCTTTCTGTCTCTGTCCCTATACATTTTCTTTATTTATTTTGTTGCAGATGAACACAATATCTTCTTTTTATTTATTTATTTTTATGTGGTGCTGAGGATTGAACCCAGTGCCTCACAAGTGCTAGGCAAGTGCTCTACCACTGAGCCACAATCCCAACCCCCTATACATTTCCTAATTACAAACACTGCTATGTTTTACTTAGATGTGTATGCTTTCTTCAACACCAGCTGGTTAATTTGTTTTTCACATGTAAATATGTTTTATCACTTGCTTATATTTGAGTTCATATATTGATTTTTATCTACTTGATTTTAAGCTCCTCAAAGTTGTTATCATATTTACTTTTGTATTTCTTAAACTTATAAATAGCTATCCACAGTACCCTATATTTAGCAACAGATGATTTTTTTATCATAGCACTTAGTGGAAATAAGCTTTTTCTTTTCTTTTTTAGGTGCTGGGGATCTAACCCAGGGCCTTGACCATGCTAGGCAAGTGCTTTACCTCTAAGCTACATCCTTGGTCATGGAAATAAGTATTATGTGGAAATAAGTCCTTAACTCTTCATTTCTAATTAATCAAAGTAAAGCTACATAAGCTTCTGGAATTCAAGCTAGAAGGTAATATAATATAGTAGAAATAAGCTGGGGTCAAGCCCCAGAAACCTTAGAAAATTCTTAGTCCCTGGGATTGTTTCTTCTATAAAATTTTCATGATGATAATAATAGAGCTTTCTCTCAGGAGAGATGTGAAAATTACACAAAATAATAATTCTGAAATTAAAAAAAACACTTGAAAAATTTGACATAAGTCAGAAATATAGTTATTATTTGAATATGAGAGGGGAAGAGAGGCAAAGTGAGTTTGACAAGCACAGTCCACTTGGACAGGAGCAAAAGAGGGGGATGCCAGCCTCTTCACTTCCAGTCAGAATCGAGCACTGAACTCATTGCCAAAGGACAAACTACCTTCACCATTAGTAAGAACTAGTCAGATGTCACACAAAGTAAATAAGAATCCAATAAGTTAGCATCATCTTGGTCATCAAAGAATTATTATTACAAGAGAATCCAATTGTTTATATCTATAAGCACTTAAATTTCAAAGTCCAGCAAAGATGATTCTTTTTTTTTCCATTTTATTTATTTATATTTTTCTCAAAAATTGTATTTTAATACATGTTATCAAACATAACAGAAAAAAAAAAACAAATTTTCAGAAGCTATACACACTGTTCACTGAAAATATTTGTTGAGGCAAATAGAAAAAATTGTTACAATCATAATTTTTCTAACTTTGCACAAAATTATAAGCAGATTAAATTCTTCATATTAAACACCTTTATATGCACTTTCAATGAACAGTATATATATATATATATGTATATATATATATATATATTTTTTATCAACCATCTTTACTATACCCATTCCCCTTTCCTGCCCCCCGCCTCCCCCATGTCGCAGGCCACTTCAAAGATGATTCTTTATGTGTAGGGTGAGCCCCCCAAAGTTGGTCCTTGACACATGTTGAATAAATACATTTTTATAAGACTCAAGCTTACAAAAATGGACTAAATGGACACAGCTAAATATAAAACAATAAAGCTTAATACAGCATATCTGATCTTCATATCTTCCTATAATGCTCTCCTGTTCCCAGACAATTGGAGGAGAAACTGACTTTCCCCAAGGCACTCCACTTGCTGAGTTTTAGGAGAGTACGGGACTCTTTGGAAATACAAAGGCCTATTGGTTCTGAGGTATATTGTTGCAAAAAGGGAAAATGGCATTGTTCTGAGGAAGAGCCAATTTCAGCACAGAATGAAGTGAAGAAATATCATTTCTCTGTATAAAATCAAGAGAGAACATGTCTGTGAAGGTGAGGTGGGAAGATACTATATATAAGAGAATGTGAAAAAATGAGAAATGAGGAGGAAATGACTTTCCATGAGCATCTCCAAGTACCTCTGTGTATTGGGCCAAATTTGGGTTGAACAGTTCTAATTCCAACAATTAATAAGAATGATGAAAACCTGAATATTAGAAAAGAGACTTTAGATGGATACATTTTTAACTTCCATATAACCAACCACAGAATATGGCCTTCTCTGGAAACTCATACACTTCTCTTTTCCAAAATTTTCTTGACTACATGAAACAAAATTTCAGGTAGCTCATGCAGATAAAGCTTTGAGAAATTATTTAAATATTAGTTAAAACAAATTTATTGTATGAAGATCATCACAAACAGATGGTGTACATTATGCATGTAATAAAGGTCTCTCATAACATTCTCACTGATATTAGCTTGTTTGTGGAACACTAAAGCTGTGATACAAACTGACAAGATCTGGGATGTTGCTATTCTCTTCCTAGTTGATTCTGTACCATAAATAGAGCTGGATAGGATCACAAAAATCATTATAGCTATGAGATTCAATCAAATTAAGAAGAAAACAAATCCCATACTCATTGCCAAATTTATCCCCAAACAAAATCTATACTTTATTACATTATTGTCTTGAGATGTGTCTGTTTCTGTGCAATATGGTTTCTGATATTATTAGTAAAATTTATAGCCCTTTTAAGTGGAAAAAATTATTTTTCACATTATCCCCTATGATGTTAACTAAATATGTACAAGTGTACAGCTATGTACAAACATTTCATGATGTAAAGTACATCATATAAACCCACTCCTGGCACAAAGTAAACAAAAAATATCAGCAAGTATAACTAATGAGGGACGAACAGTTTAATCTTACAGATTTGTTAGCTTTCCCATTAAGTGCTGTTCTCTGCACTTTTACTCTGGGAGAATTGTTCTGTCCTTTCTATTATTCAATCATCATCCTGAAGCCACTCCTTGTACCTTAAACTATGAAAGAGAGACAAGGAACTCTACAAAACTCTCTATTTCTTAAAGCAGTATTTTGTACACTTAGTTGTACATTAGTGTTAACTAGAGCCTACAAGTTCCAATACCCAGGTCTTGTCACCAGAGGACTCAATTGATTGGTCTGAAATGAGGTCCTTTCATTCAATATTCTTTAACTGCACATAGGCATTGGTAGGTGCCATGAGCTTAATTTTCTTTCCTTCTCTTCTTATTTCATTCTTAGGTGTTAGTAGTCTTTAGAATTTTAAAGAATACTTTAGGATGCTATGCTTGGACACATTTGTTTAGAATATTTTGATTTTGTTATGGTTTGGATGTTTATTTTAATTTTTTAGTCATGCACTCTAGTTATACATAATATCAGTGTTCATTTTGACATAATGATACAAGCATGAAATATATTTTGTTCCTATTCAGTTCCTAGTCTTCACCTTGCCCTCCTCCCCTCCTTCCCCCTTTTCCCTTTCCTCTGCTCTACTGGTCTTCCTTCTATTTATCTGTAGGTTTTTAAAATTAGTGCTTTATAGATGTCCATAAAGGTAGAATTCTCTGTGGTACATTCATATATGTATTATTGAATAGTTTGGCCAGTTTAATTCCACCATTCTTCCCCTTTCTCATCTCTCCCTCCTCCCACTAGATGACCTTTCTCTACTCCACTGATCTTTCTTCTCTTTTCATGGATCTTAAATGTTTCCCAAGACTCATGTGTTGAAGGCTTGGTTCCCCCACAGATGGCAATGTTGGGAGGAGGTGGAAACTTTAGAAGGTGGAACTTATTGGAACCATGTTAGGTCACTGGGGGCATGTCCTTGAAGGGGATATTGGGAACCTAGTCCTTTCCTATCTCTTTTTTGCTTCCCAGATGCCATGAAGTGAACAACGTCCTCCACCATGTGTTCCTGCCATGATTTACCTCAGCATAGGCCCAGAAGCAACAGGGCCAAGCAACCACATTCTGAAACCCTGAGCCAAAATAAACCTTTCCTTCTTTTAAATTGTTTATCTAAGGTATTTTGCAATAGCAATGGAAAGCTGAAGAGCACAGCATTTATGGGGAAACAACAGACTATTGAAGAGTCATGAAATATCTTAATGAAGACTAATAATGTGGAGGGCATATCAAATACAAGTGGTGAGCTCCTTCCCATGGCTGTATTTGGCAAGGAGATGCTGAATGTGCTGAGGAGAAGTTTCAAAAATTGGAATCTACTTCTAAAATGTTCATGGATGGTGGTAAATAACATGATTTTGTTTTAGTTCTCAAAAAATTTCACTTACATTAAGGATGTGATCGAATTTGTTGAGGTACTTTTTTTTCCCTCTCATTAGTTATACATGACAGTAGAATGCATTTTGACTTATTGTACATAAATGGAGTGTAACTTCTCCTTTTTCTGTTTGTACATGTTGTAGATTCACACTGATCCTATAGTCATATATGCACATAGGGTAATAATGTCTGATTCATTCTACTGTTCTTCTTACTCCCACACCCCTCGCCTCCCTTCACTCCCCTCTGTCTAATCCAAAGTACCTTTATTCTTCCCTAGCCACGTCCCCTTATTGTAAGTTAGCATCTTCATATCAGAGAAAATAGTCAAATTTTGGGTTTTTGGGATTGGCTTATTTTGCTTAGTGTAATATTCTCCAGCTCCATCCATTTACCAGCAAATGCTATAATTTCATTCTTCTTTAAGGCTGAGTTATATTCCATTATGTATACATACTGTGCTTTTTTGTCCATTCATCCATGGAGGGGCACCTAAGTTGGTTCCATAGTTCAGCTATTGTGAATTGAGCTGCTATAAACATTGATGTGGCTGTGTCACTGTAGTATGCTGATTTTAAGTCCCTTTAAGTATAAACCTAAAAGTGGGAGAGCTGAGTGGGATAGTTGGGTCAAATGGTGGTTCCATTCCAAGTTTTCTGAGGAATCTCCATACTGTTTTCCATAGTGGTTGCACCAATTTGAAGTCCCACCAGCAATGTATGAGTGTGTCTTTTCCCCCACATCTTCACTAACATTTATTGTTGCTTGTGTTCCTTTTTTTTTTTTTTACATCACAACATTGTTTATTATGTGGATTTTTTACAATACAACAAAACATATATAAATGCAATGTATAGATACAGCTAAATGCAGAATGGCAATTTTTTAATTTTTATTTTTAAGAGGCCCTAATACCAATTTCTAATAAAATAAAAAGACTGCATATAGGTAGAAACAGGTTGGTTGTTAACTTCACAATTCACCTAGAAATGACCTATAAATGCATTTTCCTCCTGCCTTTTACCATAAAATGTAAAAATGGAGTTAAAGCAAAGTTTGCTTTTTGGTTCCTACTATATGAACGATGCTATATTCTATTTTAGGTAGGACAATATCTGGAAAATAACTAAATTAAACGTTATCACAAAAATGAAGCAGTAATGAGATTCTGGCTAAAGGGGCACTAAATAAGAATATATATTTAAAGAATCTAAAACAAACCAAAAAGAGGTTGTTATAAAAACATTCTTGGTACGCTGTAAGCATATAGATTTTTTTCCATGTGTATTTTTAAACAATGGAAGTGTCAAAAAATAGGGTCAACTGTTAGACTAAATTACATTACTGTATAGGCTGCATTGAATGGAACCTTTGTATTATAACTACCATAGGGAAGCATAGTTTGCATCATATTATGACAATTTATTCCCTGTAAAAACTTTCCAGAGTCCTTTCATTTTGGAATATCCTATGAACAATCAACTACCAGAACATAATTGTACAACAGTAGAATGTTCTCTTGCATTAAATTGAAGAAATCTTTTTAATAAATTTTAAAAAAAAGAAAATGTAAAAATGTACTTAGGGCTGTTACTTTCTAAGTACACAGCACTCTAGAGAATTCAAGACATCTTAATCTCCATCAAGAACAACAACAAAATATAATTTTTGTCATGCTGTTAAATCCATCATTACTGATAAACCTGGTGCAAATTGGTCAAATGGATCCAACAAACACTGATGTCCAATCTGGTGGTCAATAGAGAACTTTTTCCTCTAACTCCTTATGCTGGGCTTCCAAATTCTCTTTTTTTTTTTT
>PVHX01018041.1:0-38198 GCA_004024805.1 Geosciurus inauris
CAAACAAACAAACAAACAAAAAAACAGGAAGAAAAAAGAAATGATACATGCATGGATAAATATAAAGGCAATTTTTATTGTTGTTTTTGAAATTTTTTAAAAATCTAAACCAAAGCAAAAATATTAACAATATATTATGAAGTCGACAACATATACAGAAGTAAAATGTTTAAGAATAATATTGAAAAGGACTGAAGGGAAGAAGTGAAAATATACTGGAAGGTTCTGACACATGAAGTAGTAAAATACCATGTGAAGGCACCTGAGAGAGTTAAAAATACACACTAGGAAATATGAAGCAATCATTAAAATAACAACACAATTATAGCTATCAAGCTGAAAAAGCAGTTAGAATGGAATCATAAAAAAGGCTTAATGAATTTTAAAGAATGTGGGAAAAAGGGGAAGCGGGTAACGATGGTTGGCAGAACTAGATGACCAATAGTAAGAAGACAGATTTGAACCCAAACACGTTAATAGTCATATTCAATATGGTCTAAAGACCTTGTGAGAGGCAACCTCCGGGAGAGACTCTGGTGCTCATTATTGCCATATAATCTCTTCCCACTGAGCAAGGATCAAGTTCAATGACTTTCTAAAGAAAGGATAAGACAGATGTGATGGTGTGTGACAAGCAGCTATGTCATAAGACAGGGTGGCCTTGCAGTTGCCTTCTTTCCTTCTTTGTCCCTTTTTCTTCTCCTAGAATCAGTGCTATGAGAAAAGCCACTCCAAGAGCGGTCTTATGGAGGGGCCCGGACAGTGAAGACCGGCAGCTTCCTTCAAACAGCCTCCCAAACTCAGAAGTAGCAAGTGAGCTCAGAAGTACCTTCTTCAGAAGTCAGGACTATGAGAGAGAGAGAGAGAGAGAGAGAGAAATAGGAACCTGGGTGCCACTGGTGGGAAACTAAAATGATTCAACCACTGTGGAAAACAGCGTGGAAGTTCCTGCTCAAGTTAGATGTAGCTACCATATGACCCAACAGTCCCACTCTGAGGCAGACGCCCAACAGAATGGAAAGCAGAGCCTCAGATGCGTGTACACTCACATTTACGACACATTGCTCACCATAGCCAAAAGGAGGAAATAACCCAGATACTCACTGACAGATGAATATGGTGTGTGCATGAAATAGAATACCATTCAGCCTCTGAAAAGAATGGCATTCCGGCACGTGGTACATCATGGAGGAACCTTGAGGACACGCTATAGAAAGAAGCAAGACACAAAATGACAAATATGAGTCTACTTATATGGGTATCTAGAGTAGGGAAATTCATAGAGACAGGAAGTAAAATAGAGGTTATAGAGGGCTGGGAATGGAGAGAAGATGAAAAATTCTGGAAAGGAAAATATGAGAATTGCACAATGTATGTAGGTACTTCATTCCACTGAATTGTTCAATTAAAAATGGATATGCTGGTAAATGTTATGTAAATTTTGATGCAACAAAAAAGAATGGGTAATAAAAGCAAGACTCAATGATATGTTACCTACAAGAAACCCATATTACATACATAAATACATATAGATTAGAAGTAAAAGAAGTACAAGGAGGGAAATAAGTATGCCCTGCACACTATAATCAAGAGAAAGCTAACATAGCTCAACTAACCGATTGAGACCCAAGTTTTCAATTATGCAAATATTTCAATGAAATTGACACAGGTGCATTAAAACAGGTTGAGAATCATAAACTAGAGCTTATATATCCTTTATATTTTTTCATGCGTATGTTTTTTAATGCTCATTTCACTCACCTATTAGTTTTCTTAAAAGAATAGAACTCTTGCAGGGCACCGTGGCGCACGCCTGTAATCCCAGCAGCTCCAAAGGCTAAGACAGGAGGATCATGAGTTCAAAGCCAGCCTCAGGTATGGCAAGGCACTAAGCAACTCAGTGAGACCCTGTCTCTACATAAAATACAAAATAAAGCTGAGGATATGGCTCAGTGGTTGAGTGCCTCTAAGTTCAATCCTTGGTACCAAAAACATAAAAATAAATAAAACTCTAAAAATAATCTTTATTCAAAAGTTGCCATAAGTGGCACATTTGTTGCTAAATTTAAATTTTGATAGGTTTCCAGTGTCTTGGATCATGAGACCTAACAGGTCAACATCAGACAATGTAGATTTCATGTAAAGAGCATCACTGGGGCAAAGAGGACACAGCATTTTAAGTTGTGTCTGTGTGGAGGGGTGTTAGAGATGAAACCCCGGGCCTGCACCTGCTAGGCAAGTGCCCTACCACTGAGCTAGACCCCTAGTCCAACATTCTGAATACTCAGGTGTTAAATTGCCAAGCTTCAAATAAATGATGTAAAACCTAATAGAATCGCACATAGGAATAGATAAATCCACAAAACAACAAAACACATAAATACATTTTAAAAATTATTTTCCACTAAGAGAAAATGAATACACAACAGATCAGACAAAATATTACTTAGAAATTTATAGTACTAAATGACTATATTAGGAAAAAGAAGAAGATGTCAAATCAAGGAGCTCATCTTTTACCTGAAGAAATTAGAAAGAAAAGAGCAAATGAAGTAAAGAAGGTAGAAGAAAGGCAGAGCAAAGTGCAAGTCAATAAACGAGAAACCCATGTAAGTAATAGTGAAAAGTCAGTGAAACCCAAGGCTGGATTTTTAAGACCAATAAAATTAGTACACTTCTAGCAAGACTGATCAGAGGGAGAAAAGAAAAGATATAAACCATGGATGTGAGCAGTGAGGGAGATGGTATCACTACAGAGTAAAGGAATGATAAAGCAATGTTATGAACAACTCTATGCCAATAAATTCAACAAATTAGACAAAAAAGGACAAATTCCTAGAAAGATGACTCATGACTTTTAAGTAAATTGAATTTGTTGTTAAAAACTTTCACACAAAGAAAATTCCAGACTCAGATAATTTCACTGGTGAATTCTACCTGTAAGGTAGGAATAATACTGATTCCATGCACAAAATCTTGCAGAAAACTGAAGCAGAAAGAATGGTTCCCAATAGATTCTATGAGACCATTAGTACACTAATATCCATGCAAAGTTATTATAAGAAAACTGACCTATATCCTTCATGAACATGAAGACAGCAATTCTTGACAAAATTTTAGTAAATTGAATCCGACAATGTATTTAAAAAAATAATACACCAAGACCCAATAGGTTTATATCAGAAATATAAGGTCAGTTTCACATTTGAAAATCAGGCAATGTAATTGCCATATTAACACACTAAAACCCAAAACAAAATGAAACACAAAAACATTTGATTGTCTCTCTGAGATGGCGGAAAAAACATCATCAAAATCTAGCATCTATGTCTGATAAAAACTTTCAGCAATCGAGGAGTAGAGAATGCCCTCAATCAGATGAAGGACATCCAAAAGCCCTACATGGAATAACATCTGAGGACTGGATGCTTCCTCCCTAAGATCAGGCTCTGAAGCAATGCTATCCCCTTTCACGATTTCTGGGCAATATTGTACCGCAAGTTGGAGCCACAGCATAAAGGCAAGAAAAAGTAATAAAGAACATCTGGATTAGAAAGGAAGAAACAAAACTGTCTTTGTCTACAGATGGTGTGACTGTTCATGTATGAAATATTTCAGAATATCCACCAAAAATCTACTGAAACTACTGAGTTTAGCAGAGTTGCAGGACACGAGATCAATATACAAAAATCAATTGTATATTTAGAGACTTGCAACAAAGAATCAAAAATCACAATAAAATTAATATTATTTACAATAGCATCAAAGGCATTAACTACTGCAGGGAGTGGTGGCTCACACTGCAATCCTGGCTACTCTGGAGGCTGAGGCTAGAGGATTGCAAGTTCAAGACCAGCCTGGGCAACTTACCAAGACACTCTCAAAATAGAGGAAAAGGGTCTGAAGATGCAGCTCAGTGGTAAAATGCCTGCCTAGCATGAACAAGTTCCCTGGGTTCAAGTTCCAGTACCAAAAAACAATAAAACAAAAATTAACTATTAAGGAATAACACTGACAGGATCTGTAAGACCTATACACTGAAAACCACAAAGTGCTGTTGAAAGAAATTAAAGAAGCCCTAAGTATGTGGAGAGAGATATATGTTCATGGATCCAATAACTCAATATTCTTAAGAGGTCAATTCCCACTAAATCTTTCCAGATTCAACACACTGCCAGTAAAATCCTAGTAAGGTTTTTTTTTTGTGGGGGAGGGGTGGGTACTGGGGATTGAACTCAGGGCTACTCGACCACTGAGCCACATCCCCAGCCCTATGTTGTATTTTATTAGAGACAGGGTCTCACTGAGTTGCTCAGCGCCTCGCTTTTGCTGAGGCTGGCTTTGAACTCGTGATCCTCCTGCCTCAACCTCCTGAGCTCCTAGAATTACAGACAAGCACCACTGCACCCCTAATAAGGTTTTTTGATAGACATTTAACATGCTGATTCTAAAATTCACATGAAGGTGAAAAGGATCTAAAACAGCCTAACAATTTTGGAAAAGAAGAGCAAAGCTTCAGACAGACCTCATGTGACTTGGACACTTACAAAGCTACAAAAACACAGTGTGCATTTTAGTGCACTTTCTGTCACTATAACAAATATCTAAGATAAGTGAATTTTAAAGAGAAAAGATTCATTTTGGCTCATGGTTTTGGAGGTCTTAGTCCACGTTAGGTTGGGCCATTGCTTGGGCCGAAGGTGAGGCTGTACATCATGGTGGAAGAGCCTGGAAGGGCAAAACCACTTGTTGTCTGGAAGCCAAAAAGTTAGAAGCCAGGGCCTCATGAGCCTCTTCAAGGGCATGCACCTGATGACCTTAAAGACCTCCCACTAAAAATGACAGTGTCTCTTTAAGGTTCTACTATTTCCCAATAGTACCATGCTGGAGACCATGGCTTTAACACATGGGCCTTTGGGGACAGTCCAGATCCAAACTATGGCACTGTGGTAATGATCCTGAACTAGACAAATAGATCAATAACACAAAATAGAGCACACACATGCAGACCATAGACGGTCAATAAACATGCAAAGACAATTCAGGGCAAAAAGATAGTCTCTTCAACAAATGATGTTGAAATTTTTGGATCTCTATGTGCACAAAAAATAAACTTTGATGAATATGTTGCACTCTATACAAAATTTAACTTAAAACGGAGTACAGTCTAGAACTACGAAACTTCTAAAAGAAAAAAATTGGAGACAATCTTTATCATTGAGATAAGCAAAGACATCTTAAGTACAATATCAAAACCATAAGCCTGGGGGAGAAGAGAAGATAAATTGACTCCATCAACATTAGCAACTTTTACTCTTGAAAATTACTGATAGGAGAAGAGATAAGCCAAAGATTGGGAGAAAATATTTGCAAAACGTATGTCTGATAAAGCATTTGTATCCAGAATATAAACATAATTCTCAGGACTCATTAATAAAATAAAAACCAACTCAATTAGAAAATGAACAAAAACATGTGCAGAACACAGAAGACACATAGGTGTCATAAGAGCATATAAAAATACACTCAGCATTGATTGGCATTACAAAATGAAAATTGAAACCACAAGAGACCACCTAACGTTTCTATAATTTAAAAGACTGATCATACCAAGTACTGGAGAGAAGGTGGAAGAATTGTGATTCTCATACACCCTGAGGGAGGAAGGAACAATATCGCACAAATACTTTAGAAAACAGTTTGGTAGGTTTTTTTTTTTTTTTTTGTACCAGGGATTGAACTCAGGGGCACTTAACCACTGAGCCACATCCGCAGACCTATTTTGTGTTTTATGTAGAGACAGGGTCTCACTGAGTTGCTTAGCACCCTGCCATCACTGAGGCTGGCTTTGAACTTGCAATCCTCCTGCCTCAGCCTCCCTAAGTGCTGGGATTACAGGCTGGAGCCACCGTGCCCGGCTAGTTTGGTAGTTTCTTTAAAAAATAATGCCTCTATCTGATCCAGCCATTCCACTCCTGGATATTTACCCAAAAGAAAGGAAAGCATGTCTATGCAAGGACTTCCACCTGAGTGTTCAGAGCAGCTTTCAACAACCGATGGAAACAAACAAGCCAGTGTCTTCCGTAGGGGAATGAGTATGCAGACCGTGGCACAGCTACTCAATGGGAAACTACTCCACAGTAAAAAGAAATGCATTATTGGGCTGAGGTTGTGGCTCAGTGGCAGACCTCTTGCCTTGCATGTGTGAGGCACTGGGTTCGATCCTCAGCACCACATAAAAATAAATAAACAAAATAAAGACACTGTGTCCATGTATAACTAAAATATATTTAAAAAAAAATAAGAAATGAATTATCCATACAAGTGACAACCTGGATAGATCTCAAAAATAACCATCTGAGAAAGAAAAGCCAGATAAAAACAAATACATACTGTATCAATCCATTTCTATAAAAATCGAGGACAGCAGCGCATGATGGCACTCACCCCCCATGATCAAAGAAACTTAGGAGGCTGAAGTGGGAGGATCACAAATTCAAGGCCAGCCTCAGTAACTTAATGAGGTCCTAAGCAACTTAGCAAGACCCTTTCTCAAAATAAAATATAAAAAGACTGGGGATGAAGCTCAGTGGTAAAGTGCCCCGGGTTCAGTCTCCAGTACCAAAGAGAAAAAAAAAAAGCTAGCTATTCTGTAGTGACAAATCAGACCGATGGTTGAGAGATGGAAAGAGGTCCATAAGAGTGGATTTATGAAGAGGCACAAGGAAATTTTGGGAAGGATGATGGATATGTTCATTATGTTGATTACGGTGATGGTTTTACAGAAACATACACATGTCAAACATGATCAAATTGTACATTTTAATGTGTGAAGTCTGCTGTTTGTTACTTATAACTCAATAAGCTATTAATAAGAAAAAGAACAAAAAGTTATTTTAAAAAAGATATGATATTGTGTGGGTCAGCTTTTCATTGCCGTGATCAAAATACCTGATAGGAACAACTTAGAGGAGGGAAGATTTGTTTTGGCCATTGTTTCAGAGAATTCAGTCCCAGGTCTCCTAACCATTACAGAAACACCGTGGAGGACAGGCATGGTGGCACAGAAGTAGAGGGGGTGGGACAGAAAGGCCAGGGACAGATACTGTCCCCAAGGCTATGCCCCCAGAGATCTTCTTCTTCTAGCCCCACCCCACATGCCTACAGTTACCATCCACTAGTCTCTTCAAATTATTAATCCATCAAATGGATTAATCCACCGAGGAGGGCACAGCTCTCAGGATCTACTCATTTCACCTCTCAGCATTGCTGCATTACCAACACATTTGGGGGAACATTGCAGATCGAAACCATAACAGACATATAGTATTCTGGGGATCCAACACAAGAGACAGGCGATGGGAACACTCAGGTTTGGTGAAGAGGAGACCCAGGACACAGCTGGACAGGAATAGTCAGTCAACAGGCTGGAACAGGAGGAGGAATGCTCCAGGAAGGATGCCTGCAAGGGCTGAAGGAAGACATAGCTTTGTGTGCGTGAAAGCAGTAAATAAAACACTAAAGAAATATAGCTCGACTGGAGAGACTGAGGGTGAGTTAGATACATAGAGAGCTAAGTCAGCAAAATGAGTCAATCATTAATTCCAGACAAAGCAAAAATGTTGTAGAAGTCCAGAAATGTAATAGTAGTGTCTCTATTACAAGTATGTTTACCTAGGCATAAAAATGTAAGTAGTGGTCATTTATTTCATCAAATGTAGAATATATTAGAGAAATGGAGAGAGAGAAATGAAAATTGGTATATAGCTAAGCAGTGTTGTCCGACTGTAAGAGGGCTAAAAACTCAATCATCAAGAAGTCAAAAGACAAAAACCTAAGAGCAGCATGTCAAGCAAATGACAGCACAGCAGGTGCCCACAGAGAGGGACAGGACGGGAGGGGGAGATCAAGTCACTATACTGCTGCTTGCCATCCAAAGCAATATTCCCTGGCTCTCAAAACTGTATATAAATATTGCTTTCAGAAAACACAACTCAACTTAAAGAAAATGTATAGAGAAAATCCTGAGAGAACAACAGGAAAGATGAAAATTTGGTTTAGACTCTTAATTTCCTCCTATGTATTGGTCCAGAAGTTTCCCAAGGCTGTTTATTACTTTCACAAAAAAATAAAATAATGAGTCCATGAACACAAGTGAACAAAACCTATCCCATTTACAATTTTCAGTGAGGTAGAGGACAAGACTTTAAGAAGGCAGAAGCCAGGATAGAAATTCCCAGAGTTGGAAGCAGTAGGCAAGGCTCCTGGTCCCCAGAGCCCAGGAGCAGGCTTGGCCTGGGAAAGCACCATGGAATCCTTCCACACAGAAGCTGGTCTCCTGCGCCCGGCTTCCCCACACCGTGAAGGTCGGCCTCTAAAGCACTCTGCCCACGCACACCCATACACACAACAAGGACACAAAACACCATTCAAGATCGATGGAACAGTCCTACCTGAGATGGCAGACTGTGTTTGTGTTTGTGGTTTACTGTCTCAAGAATATCTCTCAAATAGGGCATGGCGGTGTACGCCTGCAGCCCCAGCCACCTGGGAGGCCCAGGCAGGAGGATCACTTGTGATCACAGGTTTGAGACCAGCCTGGGCAACATAATGAAATCTTGTCTTAAAACAAAAACAAACCATTTCTCATTTGGCAATTCTTCCCTTTAGAAGGGATGAAAGGGGGCAAAGTAAATGAGAAGAGAAATGAGATTGTTCGTGCTAATCTAAAGAGAATGTTCTAGAGATTTTGAAGGGGGAAAGCTAGAAAATGAGTTCTTTGTATATATTAATTCATTAAATTCCAAAAAGAATGAATTTATCATAGCCAGGTACGTTGATGCACACCTGTAATCTCAGTGGCTAGGGAGGCTGAAGCAGGAGGACTGCAAGTTCAAAGCCAGCCTCAGCAACTTAGCAAGGTCATAAACAATTTAGTGACAGCCTGTCTTAAAATAAAGAATAAAAAGTACTGGTGATGTGGCTCGGTGGTTAAGTACCCCTGGGCTCCTTTGTTGGTTCTCCCTCCCTCCCCCCTCCACCCACCCCTCCCTCCTTCCTTCCTTCCTTCCTTCCTTCCTTCCTTCCTTCCTTCCTTTTCTTTCAGAAATATCTCTGCAGCACCCAAACACAACTCTGAATAATAACCTGGGGCTTGAGGAAACCTGTGCTCTGGAGGGACACCTGGAAGGTGATATAAATAAACAGGTAGTTGCAGATGCTTTTCAAGGTTATGAAGAGTCAGCAGTGACAGCCTTGGGTGAGCGGGGGTGGGACTGCTTAGGCGAAGGTCAGTCTTATCTAAGGAATACAAGCCGTATTAGCTGAGCCCTGGATGACAACCTGGAGAGATCTAGGAGCAAAGCCTCTCAGGTTCACAGACTAGTGCTTGCAGAGACCATGAGATGAAAGGGAAAGTTACCACACCCAGGCTGAGACCCTTGGTGGGCTCTGCACACGCCTCCTGCCCTGTCCATCATGGGCTTCCCTGGAAGCTGACTCTGAAGTTGACATCAGAGTTAAGTAAGGTCATCAAGGACTGTTCTTGTGAGGGGCAAAGGCGGGGCTGGGCAGAGAGACTGGACTGTGCTGGGGTCTCGAGCACTCACACAAGGACCCTGCATAGTGGACTCCGTGGGCTTGAGAGGTGGACATCTCTGGAAGCCTACTGTCCTTATAAGGTAAGTCTCGGGCTGGTAGCCAGCCTCTTCTGCCTTCAGCATGGAGGGATGGTTAAAGAGTTAAAAGCTGGGGCTAGGGTGGTGGCTCAATGGCAGAGCACTTGCCTAGCATGTGTGAGGCGCTGGGTTCGATTCTCAGCACTGCATGTAAATAAATAAAATAAAAGTCCATCGACAACTAAAAAATATTTTTAAAAAGAGAGAGTTAAAAGCTACCAAGAGGTCTCTGGCTACCCTGCCTGACCTCAGTGACGCGTCACCTCCAGCCTGCCTCGATCTTTCTCCAGTGCTTTGGTGGTTCTCAGCCACAGCCTGGACTCGGCTCTCCTCCCCTCCCAGCCCGCCTTGCAAACACCTGAGCTATGTAAGACCCCTCCCCACCCACATTCCTTTCTCTGCATATTCTGTCCAGGTTCATCAAGGAAGACTTCGCATCCTGGGGTAATCAGTGCTTCCCCAACACAAGTGATGGGGTCCTTGAGGTCACCTGGCTGGTGATCCATCTAACTCTGTGATGGAGCTAGATTCCTCCTGGGGCCTGCTTCCTGGAGCCGCTCCTGGTGCCAGCATCCTGCACTAGAGAAGTTGTGTGCTAAGTGCTGGGGAATGCCCTCTGGGTCAAGCCTGCGGGGGAGTGAAGGAAGTGAACTTGGCCAGAAAGAGTTGAACTTACAAGGGCATCGCCGACCTCACGGGGAAACTGGAACTGAAGCGGCTCTTCAGAGTTGTCCCAGACTGAAGCATGCAGGGTGGGCTTGTACCTCACCCCAGCCAGTCATGGGATTGGGCTGCCTCGTGGGAGGGGTGACTGACTTCAGGCAACAGGAGCGTCCAGGGAGGGACTCAGTCTGAGCCCTCAGAAAGCAGCAGGACTGGCAGCTGGAGGAATGAGTGCTGTGGTCCTTTTGGGGGGTTCTGGAGAGGGTATGTGGGACAATCACCACGGCCCCCACTTCCACACTTGCACTGCAAAGAACAATTAGCTTCTTTTCCTGGGGCATCTGTGGAATCAACATCTGGATGCCTGAAGCCTGAGACAAATTACAAGTAGCAAAAGAATTTGGACAGGATGCATTTAATCTTGAGTTAATGGTACAGTGCTCCGCCAAGATAAACTTCTCAGCCTCAACATATTTTATTTTGAAAAAAATGTTATTGTCAGGTACAGAGGAAATTCCTCTTCACTTAGGATGCTGTCCAGATGACATAATCACTGGAGGGGACCACTTGTCTGGTGTGCTATCTCTTTCATCTGGGTAGGTGTCTCCCCCACAGACCCTTTCCCAAAGAGTTGGCCACGGTTCCTATGTAATTCTAGCCTCTGACAGCTGCAGGAAGAGAAAAAAATGCAACTTGAAAACAGACATTTTTGGATGCCACATTTCTAAACATTAGATATGTTAGACTCCCCTGTTCTACCCCTCTGCTCAGTGTAGAATTCAAACGGAGAATTAAAGGGAACCTTGGGGCAGAATTTCTAATCCTTACCTTTTTTTTACCAAGCACCTACTCTGTAGCCAACGTGATGGTAGTTATTAATACTAATAACTGTCATTCACTGTCTGCTATGGGCCAGCACCATGCAGATGCTATTTTGCATACTTATAAGGACTGTAGGAGGTAGAAGCAGGTTAAAATTATCCCAATTGTCTGGAATGGGAAATGGCGGCTCAACCAGGTGAAGCAAACTGGTCAAGTTAGCAGCAGAACCAAGCCCAATTTTAAAGTTCAAGGGCTCTCCATCTGTCATGCAGTCTAGTGAAGCAAAGGAACTCAATGAATGTATGCCGAAGGACTGATGGAGCCATCTAGGGTAGACAGCAAGGGTAGCTGTGGGGCTACAGTCTGGGTTGACCCCCAGCTCTGCTTCTCTGAAAGGTCCCACACTCACAGAGAGCTCGGAAAAGACACCATGAGCAATCCAGGACTGAGAGGAATTTCTCCTGGCAGTAGGGTAGTTTACACCCAGGAAAGGGGCTCTCAGCCAGAGCTCCCAGATCTCTGCCCCAAGAGAGCAGGGTGTTTATCATCACAGGAAAGCTCAGTAGCCCTTTCTTGGGGGCTTTCTTCAGGAATTGAGTAGGGCCAAGGATAGAGGAGGATGGGGAAAGGAGAGAGGGTCCTACAGTCCACCTTCTGCATAGAATCTTCAAGCACATAAAGAAGTACTAAAGGTGACTACAGTGCCATCCATGTCTTGGGCATGGTTCAACGTCAAGTCCTGGATGTATCATTGCGCACAACCTACAAAGCTTTTTCAGAGACGTTTTCCTCCCAGTGATGTAGTTAGGGCTGGGACCATCAATGCCACTTTGGATGAAGGAAGTGAGACTCAGAAAACCACCTGACTTGCCCAGGACCACCTTGGAGTACCAGGAGGAGGCCTGGGGCACTTAGAGACTTTGCTTGCCATCCTCCTGTCCCTGCTTCCGAGGCCTGCGCTGAATCCACTGCTCTTTTTGCTCCCATATTCATGGAGTCTGAGCTAGAAATCTAGGAGAGGCAGTGTATTCCAGTGAAGGGAAACCAGGCTTGGGGAGCTTTGGGTTTGGATCTTGGGCCTCTAGTTGGTTGAGCTTGGGTTGCTCCTAGCCTCTGTTTCCTCATCTGTAACATGGGACTAGGATTCTTGCATCTGAGAGATTGTTCTAAGCAGTCAAGGGTATCTCAGCTATAAGGAAGCTGGTCCACATTGTTTGAAATAAATCTGACATCTGCTTTCACTTTTTCAAGATGGGCAATTGTTCCTATGTAGACATGTGAATATTCTCATACATCTACTTTTACCTGTCTTCATCTAAAAATAATTTGAAGTAGCTGATTTAATGACAAACCCAAAGCAGAAGGACATTTGTCCCCTTTAATCCTTGCTCTCAAAGAGTTCGTGCAGGTGGATATATCACCTGGGAGAGGTGGGAAATAAAAGAAGTGCAGGGTTTCCATCTAACAGGCATTATGCCAGGCCCTGAGACACAGGACAGACCAATGCCTGCCTTCCTGGAGTTCATGGTCAAAGATGACAGGCAACCTTGAGTCATTCCAATCAGACTTCAACCCACCAAGCTGAAGGGAATTCCTCACTAATACTGTGGGGATTCACCTGCTTCTCCTCGTTCCCTCAGCTACTTGCCTAATCCGGGCCCTTACTTTTCTCATCTGGATTTCTGCAACAATAGCTTCTGAATTACTTGCTGTTCGTTTTCCTCCTCCAGCCCTTTGTCTATACTGGAGGCTCTACACACTACACTGTTCTAAAGGAAGATGTCTCTAACACACACCCTAGCCCAGTCCCCCTGCTTTAAGCTTTCAGTGGCTTCGTAGTAACTGGGAATAAATCTTGGCATGACCTGGGGGCCTTTGCTTTTCTGCAGTCTCTTTCTCACTCTTTTTGGTTTGTTTGTTTGTTTGTTCGTTCCTGGGTTGTTCCAGCACTGAGCGACATCCTCAACACTTTTTTAATTTTCATTTTGAGATGGTGTTTTGCAAAGTTGCTGAGAGCCTCACTAAGTTGTCCAGGTTGACCTCAAACTTGGGATCCTCGTTCTCCAGCTCCCAAGTTGCTGGGATCACAGTGAGCGCCACTGCGCCTGGCTCTCTCTCCCTTTCCACCTTCTCTTCCCTGCACATGGAGCCTCTCTCTCCAGCGTGCTGCTCCTACCATTCTCGGTGCTCTTTCCTCTGCCCGGAGCTTTCTTCATTTGTCCACCTTAGTTTGAACATCACCTTATTCATCCATTCCTTCATTCATTCAGGACTTGCTGGGCGTCTGCTGTCTTGCAAACCGTGTGCTGCTGTGCTCCAGTGGGAGGTAGTCCAGTCGCATAGAAACCCATGGCATCTACGATTTCTGTTAAGGACGAGTGTTCTGAAGCTCAGCAGGGCATGGGAGGGCCTACAGAACAGCTGTGCTGGTTTAGGTCCGCTCAGGGACATGTGCTCCAGGCCCTGAGCCCACAGGGAGGTGAAGGAGCTGGCTGTACAGAGGTGGGTGGGGTGAGGGCACGGACATTCAGGGCCAGGGAAAGCAGGTGCAAAACCTTGGTTGGGATCAAGTTGGAGCATGTGCAGGGAACAGCAAGAAGTTCAGAGTGTCTGGGGAAGAGAGGGAGGGGACAGTGATAGGAGAAGGAACGGGAAAGAGGCCTGAGACACTTAGAGACTTTGCCTGACACCCTCCTGTCCCTGCTTCCAGCTGTATCCTCCAAAGGCAGCTTCTTTGCCTGGTTATCCTGTTTAGCACCCTGGATTGTAAGTGATTATAAATAACCATGTCTCTCATCCAGCTATTAGCTCTTCATGTCTTACTCACTATTTAATTTCTGCAATAAAGTAGGTTCCCAATAAATATTTATGGATGAGTGAATGAGTAACAGAAACAACATGGAGTTGGCAAAAATAAAATGTCATTGTCCCTTATGTAGAATGGTATATGACAAGCATTGGTAGTTAGCTTTCCATCACTATAACAAATAGTGGACCCTTTCCCTGTTGCTACAGGGGAATAGTCTGAAGCAAATCAACTTACAAAGAGAAAAGATTTGTGTTGGCTGACAGTTGGGGAAGTTTTAGTACATGATTGATTGGACCAGTTGCTTTGGGCCTGTGGTAGCACAATATATCATGGCAGGAGCACTTGGAGGAGTAACCACTTTTACCTCAGGGTTGGGAAGTGAAAGAGACAGAGGAGAGACCGTGGTTCCACAATCCTCTTGGGGTGAAGCCCCCAATAACTCAAAGACCCCCCCACGAGCCCCATCTCTTCAAGTTCTCATTACCTCCCAATGCACCTTTGTGTGGCCCACATCTCCAGAACATGGGCTTTTGGAGGACATCTATTCAAACCTCAAGGACGAGTGGCAGGGGAGTGCAGGCTGTCTGTGGGGATGGCTCAGAGAGTGAAGGGAGGAGATGACTCTAAATGAGGGGCAGGGTGGGAGATGGGGAGTGACCGATGCATCTGGGCAGAAGATCAGCTGGAGGAAATCCTAGCAAGCTGGATCTTGGGAGGCTGGGGCGAAGAATTCAGGAATTCATGGCAAAAGGAATTCTCAAAGGTGGGAGGGTTGGGCTTATTTGGAACACAGTGAGTAGAGCACAGAGATATTCCTTGTAGCAACAGGGAAAGGGTCCAGGAGCCCCCGCTTCCCTCTGGGGCTGGAATCTGGGGTTGTCTGTGAGGGGGTGGACTTCGTTGCCTTTGTGAATTTCAGCAAGCCCTAACATTGGAGGAGACAAACAGCCCTGAGCCAATGGGCAGCTGTCTTAGGACACAGGTGCTGCAGCCAGTCCACGCTCTGCTCCCTGGCTGCAGGGTACCTATCCAGAGATCGGCGGGCACACAGTGGACTGTGAGCTACGTCAGGCACATCCATTGTGGGTATGCTGCTCTGAGAGGGAAGTCTAGTGGGTTCATGCTGCGTGAGACTCCAGGAATCATCTCACTCACTTTCCCACCCAAGGCAGGATTCCTCCAGGATGAGTTTTCTGGGGCAGCCATAAACAGCTTCCCCAAACTGGATGGCTTCAGCTACAGAAATTCATTCTCTCGCAGTTCAGAGTCCTGAAGTCTGACATGGAGGTGTTGGCAGGCCCATCCTCCCTCTGACAACTGTCGTGGACCTTCCTTGCCCCTTCCTGGATCCTGGTGGTTTACTGGCAATCTTTGGGTACCCTTGGTTTATGGAATGCCCATCTCTGCCTTTGCCTCACACAAGGATCTCTCCGTGTCTTCTTCGTGTGTTGTCTTCTTAGAAGGACACCAGCACAGTGGATTAGGAGTCCCCCCTTGCTCTAGTCTGACCTGATCTTAACTGATTGCATTTGCAGTAGCTCTATTTGCAAATAAGGTCACATTCTGAGGTACTACGTGTCAGACTTCAACATATCTTTATTTGGGGGGTGCACAGTTCACCCATATGCCTCCCATGCCGTTCCCAGCAAGGAGCCATATAGTCTCTGATGGGCGCACATACCTCCAGCCAAGCTAGCCCCGCAGCTGGTGCATTCCCTCTCTTGCCTTCTCCTCCCCACCTTCCTTCCTCCTCCCTCCCACAAATATTTATCAAGGGATTAATGTATTCCAGGAATAGTGCCAAGTCCTGGGTGCCCAGCAGTAAACAAAACAGATGAGAGGAAAAGCTTTCATGGCACCATTGTCTCCCACGGTCCTCTGAGGCCACACAGAGCACCCCAGCTGTACCTTGCATGACTGCCCTTTACCTACAGGAAAATATGGTGAACTCCCTGAGGCCCTGTGGCTTCTACACCCTGGATCTCTTTACATGTTTCTCAAACAAACAGTGACTACGTATTTTGTGGACCAAACCAAGACACTTTTGAGAGGGAAATTGGGTACTGGTAATAATAACACTGAGACACAGGCATAAACTAGTGTCTAGGTCAGTGAAATGTATGGTCCACTCATGGGCAGGGGCCTCCAGGTCTTTCCCTACCCCTGGCTGCTCTCTGGGTGTTTGGTAGTCTGTTTCCTTTTAATCAGAGCTAACTGCTATCTTTGCCTTCTGTTTCTGCCATAGTGGAAAGTACCAATAGACATGGAGAACATTCTAACACAAGACACTCAACCCCAAAATAGAGGCAAAAGAGAAGCAGGAGGACAGAACAACAAACTCTTTCTGAGGACACGAAAGATGCTTCACAGAGAAGTTGGCACACGGACATGGGTCTTCAAGCACAGAGAGAAGTTTCCCCCAGCAGGAAAGTGGTGCCATAACTTGGGAAAAGACATCTTTGTCATCTCTCAGGGTTCGCTGAACACCTGTTGTTGACGGCGAGTCACGTTCTTTTCCTAGGGGCATGTGAGATCTCAGTGGATTATAGCCCTTTGAGAGTACTCTAGAACATTAAGGGAAGGAGGCCTTTGTCCTGGATGCTGTGATTCAGTCCTACTTATGATTTGTTCTGTTCTAAGAAGGGCAGTTCAAAGGTGGGCAGAATTGGGCAAATGAGGCATGAGGAATGTGGTCCAGGATGGTCACTTGCCTCAAAGAGGTTTATCTACTAAGCAAGAAGCATGCATGAAGTTAATTTAAATCATGTCAAAATATCTAAGGATGGTCTCATGCTGTGATTTGAAGGTCCCCACCAAAACTTATGTTGAAATTCAATTTTCATAGTGAATTATTGAGAGGGTGGAAACTAAATGCTACTATGGTATTTGGAGGTGATTAAGGTTAAATGAAGCCACAAAGGTGGGTACCTAATCCAATGGTACTGTGGCTTTCTAAGAAGAGGAAGAGAGTTCTGAGTTAGAAGGAAGGCCTGGGCATTTGGAGGAGCGAGGAGGCCATGGAGCACAGGAGCAGGGCCCACTGTGAGGAGGCTGTCCTAGGCACTTTGACCCATGTGGGTCCACTCCACCAAAAAATGTTAAGAATTGAATGTTGGTATAAGACAAATAATTCAGGTGTTGTTCATTGTTAGCTATTCATTCTTATTAGAGTCCACATTTTCTTATGGATTTAAAAGGTAGTTTAAGGGCCGGGGATGTGGCTCAGTGGTAGAGCTCTTGTCTAGCATGCCAAGGTCTGGGGTTGCATCTCCAGGGCCACAAAAAGAAGAGAGGAGAAAGATAGCTTAAATGTAAGACATTTTCCAGGGCCCTTGAGGCCTTGGGTCCTAGGCACTGTGTTTACTGCACCTGATGAATAAGCAGGTCTGAACAGCCCTGAACTTGGTGACCAACTGCCTCTTACCAACCAAAACTAATCTGGGGCTGGAGCAAGTTCCAGGGGGCCCCTTCTGTGTCTGACATTAACCCTAGGGTGGCTGGCTGGATCAGTGGAAGTGACTGGAACTGAAGTGCTAAGCAGAGGAAACGTGGAATTTTGAGCTCCACATGTACTAACTGGTGCAGAAGGATTTCCATATAAATTGTCCCCAACCTAGGATTCGACCAACGCCTTCCCAACTTTATGTGTGTGCACAAGTGATTTGCATTCATTTGATTGCAAATTTTATGTTTAAATCTTTTGCCAGGCTAGTGACATGCAGCACATGAGATGCTGGGCTGTGTAGTGAGCCACAGCTCCTGCTCAGCCCTGAGATCACAAGGGAAGTAGCCTGTGCTCCAGGCGCCCTGCTTCTGAGTGCTGGGATGCTCCCTAGGTTAGCAGCTTCAAGTGCATTTCCGACTTAAGGTATTTTCAGCTTTCTGATGGGCGTATTGGGATGCGACTCCCTTGTAAGTTGAAGAGCATCTGTGTTTGAAAAATGGACATAGACATTCTGTTGCCACCTCTAAGGCTGTACAGAGGTAGAAACAACAAAATAGAGGCACTGTAAAGATGATAAAAAAAAAGGAGGTTCCTGACCTGCGGCACTGAAGGAGAGAATTCAGCAGGAGGAGGAAGTGGAGGAGGAAGGGAAGTACCTCGGGCATTTAGGGAAATGAAGCATATAGATTTTGAGGAAATAAGATGGGGATGTAAAGAAGATCTGGAAGGTATCCACGTGCACACAGTAGGCCCACAGTGAGTCTGTTCTGACTGGGTGGTGCTAATGCCCAGACTGGATGAGAAATGCATCACACTAACATTGCAGCCCGAGCTCAAGAGATGATTGGCAGACCCCACGCAGACTGGCTTCAAGGGAGAACAGAACATCCTTTGTCTGATATGATCGACGCAGACAACTGGAGGCATATTCCCACTCCCAGGACCCAAGGTGTGTGGGGCCTGCCGGAAGTCAGCAGAGGGGCCAGCAACAGCTTGTCTCACACTCTGCAGACCTGGGAGGCGTAAGAAGTTGCATTTTCCAAACCCTGAAGCAAGGCTTAGTTTTCCTTCACATCTATTTCCCTCAGTGTATTTTTTAAAAACTCTGTTGATAGATATTATATAATCACATTGTTTAAATATCTGAGATGGTGATTACACCAGCATTCGATGTTAATTGCTACTTCTGTGAACATGTCAGATGTTCTCAGGCAAAATTAATTAGGACTGAACAACTGATTGATAGCTTCTAAAATCCAAACTTTCAGAAACTACCCAGTTTCGTAACCCTACACCACAACTGCCGACTGTATTTAGACAATAGAATTTATCTGCTCAGGGATGATCTCCCCGAAGGCCATGTGTTAGTCTTATCAATAATAAATAAAAATGCAAAACATATCGTTGAGAGTCAGAATTTAGAATAACTTGGTCCCACTGCCTATTTGAGACAGATCTGCTTTCTCAACAAGTCAGAGGCCTCACTAGCTTCTTGCAGCCTGAGGTTGACAGCGTCTTCAAGTGCCTGCCAAAACAGCGCCTTCCATTCTCGGCTGTTCTAATTGTTACCAAATTCTTTCTTAGGTTGTAGTGGAATAGAGTTTCCTGTTCTTTCCTTCTGTCAGTTGTAAATTTCTGAAGCAACACAGAGAAATTCTGTTTCTGATCTGGAGAGTCTTTGAGACTTGAACTCTCCTGGCTTGGGAAGGAAACATGCTCCCCAGAAGCCCTGCTCTCTTCCCAGAGATTGTATTAGGAGGAGGTTCTTGGGAGGTCTACAATTCACTTCTTTTCACATTTGGTGGTATAAGTCTACAAACTTACTGGATTTAGAAACCTCTGTCCTAATAGGAGTTCTAATTACTATGGCCACACTAAGATGTCATTTGCATAAAAGAAAGTGCATGCCAAAGTCTTAAGAAGGCCTTACATTTTGAGGTGTATGAGTGTCCATCCTAGACCACCATGAGGATCCAAATACAATATTAACTATTTTATTTCAAAATAAGATTATGTGTACAAATATGTACTGAAAAAAATAAAGTTTAGCTATGTGCATGAGGTTTAATGCAATCTTTAAGACAGCATTGGGGACCTAAAGAGGAGTACTTTCATAAACAAATGTATACTCTGGAGTCATATTGTTCTGCATTTGAATTCCAGCTATGCTGTTTATTAACCACTTGGCCTTTGGTCCCAGTTTCTTCAGATGGAAAATGGGTATGAGAAAATTAATTGTGCATGTTTGGAGAGAGGATTAAATGAGCAAACACCTATATTCAGCCTGGGATGTAGCAGATGTTCAATTAATACAGTGATTAGGATCGTAGCTTTCAATTGTAAATATTAGAGAGAAGTCATAAGTTAAATAACTTATGTAGAATGTTAAAAAGTAAGAATAGACATATGTGATCTATTAAAATATATGTCAAGGCCATATGTTTAAAAGTGTAAATGTTTAAATTTTTTGTTAATTTAAAGAGTAACACCCAATCATTGTTAAAAATTCAAATGCACAATAGAAAAACTAATGAAAATCCCCTTATATTGCTCCATTTCAATCCTCAATTGCTCCATCTCAGTCTTCAAAAATTTTGCTCATTTTGTGTGTAAACTTCCAGATGAGCTGGCGTGGTGGCGCACCCCTATAATCCCAGCACTTTGGGAAGCTGAGACAGGAGAATCGTGAGTTCAAAGCCAGCCTCAGCAACTGCGAGGCACTAAGCAACTCAGTGAGACCCTCTCTGTACATAAAACACAAAACAGGGCTGGGGATGTGGCTCAGTGGTCGAGTACCCCTGAGTTCAATCCCCAGTACCAAAAAAAAAAAAACTTCCAGATGTGCATGCATGATGTTTTCCCTTCCAAAAGGAATTCAACACCTATCTATAATCCCAGCTGCTTGGAGGCTAGGGCAAGAGGATTGCAAGTTTGAGGGCTAGCCGGGGCATCCCCATCTCAAAATTTAAAAAGGCTGGGAGTGTAGCGCTGTGGTAAAGTTCTTGCCTATCTTGTGCAAGACCCTACTATGGCCAAGAAAAAAAAAAAAAAAAGAGAGAGAGTAAAAAAAGAGTATAGAGGAAAAAAAGTTCCCATTACATTACACATTGATTGATTGATTTCATCTAACACTGTGTGATAGACATGAGCTCAGTCCTCTTCCATGCTCATGTGACATTCCCGTGAGTTTTAGAAGAAGCAATGCCAATAAGATATTTTTTCTGAAGCCCATGATTCTGAACAGTCGGATGAAAACTGAAAACTTCAGGCTAATATCTGACTATTTCCTTTGTAAAATATGGTAGAAATCAGACAGCAGGTGGGGAAATAATCCAGATAATACAATTAGGGGATCAGAGTGAGGGGGTGTGGCTTCTCTGCCATGACAACCACATCTATGATGACTTGGTGCTCTCTCATTCGTCTCATGGGCGCTCTGGCTGCAAGGCAGCAGGGACCCAGTATCAACGTTTTCACCTGAGTTTTTTTTTTTAGTTATCAATGGACCTTTATTTTATTTATTTATATGTGGTGCTGAGAATCGAACCCAGTGCCTCACACTGCCCTAAGTAACTTAGTGAGATCCTGTCTCAAAATTAAAAAATAAAAAGGACTGTTGGTGTTGCTCAGTGGTTAAGCACCCCTGTGCTCGATCTCAGGTACCAAAATAAATAAAGCTAATCAATTAATCTATTAATTAATTAAAATGATTTTTAAAAATAGGCAAGTTTGGATAGGACTTTAAAGAGGTTATTAATGCTCAGGCCTCATGAATGGATTAATCCATTCATACTATTAATGGATTAGTGGATTTGTGGGTTAATGGATTAGTGGGCTAATGGTTTAACTCAATAGTTGGTCTGCTATACAAATCAGTTATGCTGGGTCTCTTGGGCACTCTTTGTCTCTCACCATGTGATAACCTGCACTGCCTGAGAACTCTTTCAGCAAGAGGACCATTAACAGTTATGTCTCCTTGACCTTGGAAAAGAATCTTGAGTGTAAATAAACCTCTTTACTTTCTAGAGTGCCTAGCCTCAAATATTTTGTAGCAAAACAAAATAGACAAGTACCTTCAGTTTGTGAGGCTTCTTTGTGATAGCCATACTTTTATGTCTTTTTCTCAAACCATTTTGTCCAACTGGGGCCATTATAATCCATTTGAAAAATTTAGCAAAAGGTATAACAGCTGCATTCTTGATTTGGTGTTTGCATTCTTGCTGATTTCCCCCCTTTTTGAGGCACTGCTTCATCAATCAAGAGGCTGTGATATTTAAAGAGAGCAAAATTCAAGGCTTTGTTACATTAAGCCTCTGAGACTGTGGAGTTATTTGTTATAACAGCATAACCTCACCCATTCTGACTAATACAATCCTATCCATCTTTATGTCCTGGGCAAACTCCTGCTTCTCATTCCATAGCTCAAATGTGTCCCAGTCCATGAAGCCAAGATTCATTCCCCAGACAGAAATGGAGCTTCTTTCCTCTGTGCAATCTTCCAGTATAGCACATAATACATGTCTTTGGACTTTTCTGTGTGATTTGTAAGTGTCTTGAGAGCAGAAGTTGTAGTCATATATCATCATACACAAGTGTTTGTTGATGAACTGAAAGGGTACAAGTATGGAATTTAGGAATTGCTTCCTAAAGTCTGTTATACAGTGCTCAATTCTGAGCTGCAAAGAAATAGTCTCTCACTATACAAATGCCATGCCTCAGCCGGGCGCCATGGAACATGCTTGTAATTCCAGCAGCTCAGGAGGCTGAAACAGGAGAATGGCGAGTTCAAAGCCAGCCTTAGCAACAGCAAGGAGCTAAGCAACTCAGTGAGACCCTGTCTCTAAATAAAATACAAAATAAGGCTGGGGATGTGGCTCAGTGGTCGAGTATCCCTGAGTTCAATCCCTGGTACAAAAAAAAAAAAAATGCCATGACTCAATTGTCAGCATCTGTCTGACAACTCAGATGAGACAGGAGGGTCTGAATCAAGGGGTTAGAAGAGAAGGTCTGTAGGTTTCTTTACACCCTAGCAGTCATGCTCTGGGAGCATTGCCAAGCCAGAAAGAAACCTTCCTGAGCAAGCGCCAGGGAAATAGCACAATCTTCCACAGTGAAACAATTTGTTAGCATTTACAAGTTCACATTTTTCTCTATTTTAACTTCTAATTGGTTTTCTCTTTTGTGCTAAGAATGCCATCTGTCCCTTTGACAGGTTTTTGGATTTTATGCCACTTACCAGGAAATATGACCATCGCAGGCATTGTAAGAGAATTCAGGAAGTGTCCATTCCAGTTTTAGTAACTTTGCACAGAATCCCACACCGCTCACCTGTTAAAGTCTGACCATTTTTTAAGCCATTGCCACCAAGAGTGAAGCCCTTCACCTCCCAGGTTTCTTAGATTTTGTCATGTAACATAAAGGAACATACGCGATCCCCTTTTGATTCTGGGTGTCCCATGTTGCAATAGAAAGGTGCTATTATCCCTATTTGTAGATGAGAATGGGGCTAATGGAGGTGGACTTGCCTAAGAACACAAAGAAATGATAGTGCCCAGGTGGCCAGACTCAGTTTTAAACCCTGTCTTCTACATCTGCCCCTTGCAGTATGAAAAGAAAGCAGGAACTTGTTCCTTTTTTGAACCAGAGAACTGAGATCAATGATGTCAAATGACCATTCTAAGATTCTTCATCAAATAAAAAACAGTTCTGGGCTTGAAGAACTCCAGTCCTGTCCCCCATAATACTCCTGTGCTTTATGATCACTGCCTTTTGCTTAACTATTGCTTCTTACAAGGCTAAAGTTACTTAGGTCAAAGACAAGCTAAGAAGAGGGAGGGGAGCTGCACAGAAGTTCTGACTGGAGAAAAGATAAGTAGCCAGTCCCTATAAAACTCAAGGCTCAACTTGGAATCCAAAGGCTGTATTGGTGTATGATTCCGTTTGCTGAGCCCCTGCAGGAGGGCAGGGACAAGAAGGGAGAGCAACAAACCTTGATTAGCATCCGGGATAAGCCAGGCACTTTGCAGATGTCACCTCATTTACTCTGTACAAGATAGTAATTTATAGGTGAAGAATGATCAGAGCTGAGAGTGAGTGGTAGAGTGTTTGCCTAGCATGTGTGAAGACCTGGACTCCTTCTAGCACCAAAAATAAATTAATAAAGGTGAAGAAATGAAGGCTTGTCGTGGATCTCTGGATTGTCCAGGATCCCAGAGCTTGCTGGGCTGTCTGGCTTCAAAGTTCTGTTCTTTCCACCATTCACTGAAGCCATCACCAAGGAAGACCAAAGGTGACATGAGGAAAGCACCCGTGCTCAGGACCTGCTAATCTGTTAGAAGAGAACCACGCGTGCACATGACCCTAGTAAGGAGCACTCAGTGGGCTAGTAAGGAGCACCCTAGCTAGCAGCGGGCAGCAAAAGATGAAGACTGGGTGGAAAGGGGAGTGAGTGAGGCCCCAGGAATGGAGGTCGGCATTCCTTCTAGGAGTCTCTACCTGAGCTTTGAGGAAAGAATTTAAATAAGCAGAGAAAAAAGGAAAAAAAGAAAAAAGAAACAAAACCCTTAGTAGGCTAGGAGCTGCAGTTTCTGGAAATGAACAGATTGAATCACTGATATTTATCAGACATCATTATCTAAACATGAGGAAACAGAAAAAGCCCTGGGCAGATTCTAACAATTCCACTCAAAATATCGTGATGGGTCAGGGTTGTCCATGAGGCTACAAGGAGAGTCTCCAGCATAGAAGGAAAATTAAATTGGCAAGAATCAAAGCGTGCCAGACATGGTGGTGTATACTTATAGTTCCAGCTACTCTGGAGGCTGAAGACAGGAGAACCGTAAGTTCGAGGCCAGCCTAAACAACTTAGCAAGATACTATTTCAAAATATAAAATAATAAGGGCTGGGCATGTAGCTAGTGGTAGACTAATGGCAGGGTGGAGGAGTGAAATCAGCCATCTTACTGGGCATGTTGGCAAACACTTATAATCCTAGCAGCTTAGGAGGTTGAGGCAGGAGGATTGGAAGTTCAACCTCAGCAATTTATTGAGGCCCTAAGCAACTTAGAGAGATCCTGTCTCAAAAGAAAATGAGCTGGAGATTTGACTCAGTGGTTAAGCACCCCTGGGTTCAATCCCTCATACAAAAAGAAAGGAAGGAAGCCAAGAAGCAAGCAAGCAAGGAAAGAAAGAAAGAAAAAATCAGCCATCTCATCTACTGTCTGAAAACTGCAGCAGAGGTCTGGACATACCAGATCGTGCCTATGTGACTGCAAAGTACTCCCAGAAAGAAAGAGGAGCCGGGTTGGAGAAGGCGCTCCTCATTCTAAAGGGCAGTGTCAAATAGATCGAAAAGGTCAGATCTGGAGTCAGAATATCTTGTACCTTACAAGCTCCTGCTGAGACTGGGTTCCCTGCAGCAAACCTTCCGGCACTGGCCAAAAGGGAAGCCTGTCTCCTCCCCATCTCCGTGGAGCCTGGCCCCAAGCTGCCGCCTGCCTCCAGGGACATCTTTCCCATCTTGTCTTTTAGCTTAAGGAAAATAAGGGAAACGGGAATTCCTACTCTACAACAGCTTTGCATCCATCCACACAGCTCTTAACAAGGGACATCTTACTGCCCCCATCTCCCGGGATCCCTGTAATGCTCTCAGCTTGAGAGGAGGCTTCACAGTGTGTGTGCAGGGGTCTCAGGATGCAAACTCAGTCCTTGGGAGGAGCACAGGGCCTGCTGGACTCTCCCATTTTCTAAATCAGTAATAAAATTACTGGCATTAAATAAGAATATTTTTTTAAAGCATAATGTAGGTTGGATGACGTCTGAAAGTTGGATGAAATTGGGTCTATGAAGAAAACTGATATTAGATCAATCAAAACCAAAAACAAACAAAAAGAAGATCACAATTTTATTATGTGCATGGGGGAATCACAAGAGACGACACTAAAATTTAGAAAGGGCTGGGGATGTAGCTCAGTGGTGGAGCGCTTGACTGGCATGTGAGTCCCTGGATTCCATTCCTGGGACCGCCAACAAGGACAACAACAAAACCTTAGAAGCTTATCTCCTCTCCCCATAGGGGACAGGGGAAGAGGATGTAGGCAACTTTGGGGAGAGTACATGATTTGGAGGACGTGGGCCTGCAGAACAACAAGTGCTAACCTGTGGTCAAGTTCCTCTGGATGTGTTGTGACACACCACACACTTCTTTCCAGTGAGTGACACAAGTCCAGCTGCCCATGGTTGCATTCCGGGGGAGGACATTCAGAACAACTGAGTTCTTTCTCGAGGATCCAGCTCAAGGCAGATGAAAGAGCTTCAGAGAAAACTCCTCCCTGCTTCAGGGGGATGATAGGAGATCAGAGTCATCTTAGCTCTCCTTCAGTACACAGCCCTCAGCATGCCAAAGTGCCACAGTTTGGGGTGTCATTTTCTGAGCCCCAATAACAATTATGCTATGACCAATAAAACTCTTTACCGTCCAAACCCTCTCAGTGCTGGGTCTCAAATTTTCTCCATCCTCAGATGCTAAAAAATATTTCCATTGCCTGGGCACATCCAACATGACACAGCTTTGGTGGCTTGATTGCAATCCTGACTGAACCAGGGCTCATTCTGCCCTGCCTTAGCCTCCCCCAAGTCACTCTCACCTGACCAGCTCAGTCCGTTAGTGGAAAGAATGCCATCCTGGGCAAAAGGAGAAATTTGGAGGTGATTTTAGGTTTCACGAAAGTATCCTTTAATTCCCCTAAATGATGAATTTTACACAAGTGGAATGTAAAAGAGAAAAAGCAATAAAGACAAAAAAAATTAAATTCACTCATAATCCTACCACTTAGAAACCAATTTCATCAGGAGGAAAGTTACTTCCTCCATCAGTCTGATTTCTATTCTTCATTATAAAGTACCGGTAGCCACTTGTTTCACATTCTTCCATTTGTGCCTGGGTTTAGGTAGATATATCTGAACACACGTACATCCAAAATGCCAGCCCCCAAAACATTACTTGCTTCTTTTCCTTCCTATACACGGACGCTTTCCAAGTCAGTGCCTTTGTATCTAACATATTATTTTTAGTGGCTGCTCATTTTCCCACTGCTGAGATATAGTGCACATGCTCCTTGACTTATGATAGGGTTGGGTCCTAACAAACCTATGGTAAATGGAAAATATTGTAAGTTGAAAATAGCTTTAAAACATCTAATCTTGATTGGGAGTGCAGCTCAGTGGTAGAGCACATGCTTAGCATGCATGAAGCCTTTATGAAGCCTTCAATCCTCAGCACCAAAAAATTAAAAAATACCTATAGTATCTAACCTATCAAACACCATAGCTTAGCAACACAGTACTTGGACAGGTGTCTGATGTTGGTGCTCATGATTGTGTGGCCAACTAGCCACTGCAGCTCACTGCCACTGCTCAGTATAGGGAAAGTGTATTGTACTACATTTAGCAAGCCCCAGAAAAGATGGAAATTCGAATTTCAAAGTATAATTTCTACTGAATGGGTATCACTTTTATACCATTAAGTATATATATATATATATATATATATCTTAAATTGAACCATTGTATGTCAGGGACCATCTATATATACTATTCTATTGACAGGCTTTTTTTTTTTTTTGGTATACTGAGGATGAGATTCAGGTCCTCATGCATGCTAGGCAAGTGTTTTACCACTGAGCTACATCCTTGGCCCTTTTTATTTTATTTTGGGACAAGGTTTTGCTAAATTGCCCAGGCTGGTCTCATACTTGCCACTCTCCTGTTTCAGGCTCCTGAGCTGCTGGAATTACAGGCCTTAGCCACCATGTCTAGATATTGACAAGTATTTAGATCACTTACAATGTTTTGTTATTTGAACATTGCAGCAATACATATTAATACATATTCTTGTTTATATATTTTAGTGGTTTTGCTTTGTTAAAGCTTGTCAGAAGAGCCGGGCACGATGGCTCATGCCTGTAATCCCAGCACTTTGGGAGGCTGAGACAGGAGAATCGAGTTCAAAGCCAACCTCAGCAACAGCAAGGTGCTAAGCAACTCAGTGAGACCCTGTCTCACCATAAAACACAAAAAATAGAGCTGGGGATGCGGCTCAGTTGTTGAATACCCCTGAGTTCAATTTCAATACCCAGTACCAAAAAAAAAAAAAGCTTGTCAGAGGGATTCTGATGTGTGGAATTGCTTTTACTCTTGAGGTTCAACCACCAAGAGTGTATGAGAGGGCCTCTACCCCAATATCCACCCTCACTAATACTTAGGGTCAATCATCCAGACCCAAATTGCTAATCTCCTTGAGATTTAATTTGCATTGCCTTGACTACTGGTGAAGCTGAGCATCTTTTCATGTTCATTGACAATTTGCATTTCCTGTTAGATGAATTACCTATTTATATATCTGGGACCCAGATTTCTCCTCTCTCTTTCTCTCCAATTTGTACAAAGGGAATATAATCTTTTCCTCTGAAGTAGTTCTGGAAATGACACCCAAAATGCCACCACCCTTTGGTGTATTCATGACATGGGGCTGAGGGCACTTGGACAGCAAACAGCAGGTGCAGGTTGCAGGAAGCTCTGAGCTGCCCTTATCTGCCTGAAGACTGATCCCCAGAAGGAACTCAATTGTCCTGAATCTCCTCCCCAAGAATCTCATGCCTGGGAAGATTAACTCCTTAACACCAACACTATGCCCAGGTGGACTCTTACCTATTCTTTTGGAGACTGCTTCCAGATAGCTTGTATTACCCGAGAGACTTTTACCAACATAGCAAAACACCCTTATCCACCACACACTTTCCACTCCCCTCCTATAAACCCCCAGGAACCTAAGCCACCATTTCCCTTGGGTAAGCTTCAATCATCCTGTCCTTCTTCTAGTTTCATTACTTTGTTGGGACTCCCTTGCACACTTATATTATTAAATATGTTTTTTTTTCTGTTAATCTGTCTTCTTCTTGTGCTTTTATAATCTTTTCCCAATGAAATCTTAAATCCTGATACACACATACACACACACACACACACACACACACACACATACTTATATTTGAGTAAGGCAGGAAGCCAATTTTGCTTTTTTTTCTTTTCAAATGAAGAGTCAATTGATTATAGGAACTCTAAAAAATTATTTCATAAGCAAAATTTACATATCTGTATTTGTTGGGGGTAGGAACCCAGTATGAAGTTCCTAGGATAAATTATGGTCCCTAAGGCTGGATGAGGTTGTTGATCTCCTAGCTAGTCATGGATTGGGCACTTCTGAATTTGTTTATGTGTGCTGTTGCTATTTTTTATTTGTTGTTTCTTTTAGTAAAGAAAGAATTTGTAGACTAAAACATTCTCCTCTCCCCCAAATCTCCTTCTTTGTAAACCAAGTCCTGACTCTAATTCTGTCTTCTCTGATGCTCATTAGTTGAAGTATCCCTCTTAGATGTGTCTCCCATCCTAGTTCATGGTGAGATCCATGAGACTTTTCAAGTCACCTCTGTTCTGAATCCACTGTGGGACTCAGGACATGAACAAAACCTTGGCTTTGAAGTCATCTCAAGATTTGTTCGGTCCGTATCCACACAGTCTGAGAGCGTTTCAACATTTGGAAGAGGAATTTTCAGGCTTCTTCTCAAGCACACCAAGAGCGGGCATTAGGCAAGTTTTCTCTATGTACAGTCTTTTATCTTTCTACTTGCAAAGGAAGGTACCAATAAATATTTGCTGCATTTTATCATTCTGTTAAACTTCAGATTCAGACATGTCGGTAATTACTGGCTTGCATTAAAAGCAAATTAGAGGTTGAGGTCCAGGATGGGTAAACGATTTGCTCAGAGGCATGTAAGTCTCCTTATCCTCTCCTTTCCTGCTACACCTTGTCCTACCACAGAGGGTGTGTAATGTGACGGAGGGCCGGGTGTGTTGAGAGAGAGGACATCTACACATACCAACCAGGCCCATGTTGGCCGATTTTCACTGTCTTCCTTGCCATTTTGGTAGGAAGGTGGGACAGGCAGCTTCCAGTACACTTTCTGGGGCTCTTGTTGAGAGTCTGAAAAAGATTCTGTCGTCACACTTGTTACAGTCCTCTTCTGATCTTAATAGAAACCATCTTGGAAGATCTGGCTATCTTAGAAGATCTCATTCAGTGCTCTCTGCCTTAACAACATCATAGAGCACTTACTGTATACAGGTGCCTAACTGTGCCTTGAGGATGCTTCCCCTCCAGGAGCTCACAGGTTAAGGGGCAGAGTGCACCTGTCTCCCAGGAAGGTGGACATTAAACAAATATTTCAGGTAAACATAACAACCAATGGAGGTCAGAGCTGCAAAGGAAAGGCCAGGATGTAGAGAGGGAGAGAATGCAGCCTCAGGGCTCAGCTTGGAAGGGTAGGTGACGCGTTTTACATATGTGAGGGAAATAATAAAAGTGTGGTGGAAGGGGGCTTACCCTCATTCCTGAACTACTTCCTGGAGCTCGGAGAATCCGCCTCTCTCCCCAGAATTAAGCAGGCACCCAGGCTCAGCTGGAACGCCCTCACAAATGCTAATACTAAGCATTTTATGGGTTGCTTCTAGACCCTCCTCAGTTAGCTGAATACTGAGCCCAAGGGGTGAGGTGCTGGCATTAACAGTTGGAAGGAAAAGGGGGAATGGGGAAGTCTGCCCACCCCAATCTTAGAGGCCAGGTTCCCCTCCCCCAAACAAGCCTCAGGAATGTTTTTGAAGGCAAAATTCCACTCACTGTGTATTTGGTTGTGAAAGGTTCCTTCCTGGGGAGTTTGGGGGCAGGAGCAAATAGTCTTTAACACCATCACTTCCCAGAGTAAAGTGAGGGTTTACTGAGGGTGGGGCGGGAGGGCACAAACGCAGCTCTGGGGGTTGGGGGGGGGTGTTAATTTCCGCGGAAGAATTACCGTGCTCTAGAAATCATAACAGCCAACACACGCATGGGCTGGGCACTCTTGTGGGCGTTTTTGTAACTCATTTCTTCAAAACGGCCAGTGAGGTAAGCACGCACCAGTGCTAACTCCACCTCACAACCGAGGAAACTGAGGCACAAAGAGGGAAGTAGGAACAGCAGCTTTCCCTTATGCCCCCAACCATTTAGACTCAAGACTGGAGCCGGGAGGTGTAACGACTGTTTCCTTCGCTGTGAAACGCACCCGACTGCCCATGTTTTCGGAAAATGCTGGCTTTGAAAAGGTTCTTTGGGAGCGGTGGGGGCGACGGCAAGGGACGCACGTCCATCCCCTAGGTCCCCGGGGCCGGTCGTCCCCGTTCTTCAGTGATGAGGACCTGCCGACAGTGGCCGGGGCAGCGGAGTTGTGGGGCCGCCCGCTCCAGCCCCGCGTCGGCACTGGGCGGCTCCGCTTTCTGCTGGGTATCCGCGAGGTGTCGCCTTCGGCCGAAGAAATCACCGCGACGCCACCCTCATAGCCCGCACTTATTTATTTTCAAACAAGGGGGGCGCCCCTCTCCTCCTTTCTATTTGAAACTAGAAACATCCTGCGGTCTGGTTCCTAAATGGGCGCGTCCGCTCCCTCCCATTTTGCACGCTCGTAGCCTTTCTTGGAGATCACACACCAGCAAGGTCTTGCTCGACGCTGGCCTCGAGCTTAGCTGCACACAAATGCAGTTTAGGCGGGGGCTGGGTAGAAGCCTCGGTTCCCCCTCCCCAGCACACACCCCGGAGCCCTCCAGAATAATAATAAAAAAAAATTTGTTTTTTTAATGTCAAGCAATTGCCAGGCCCACAGAGTGGTTGCTGCATTGCACCGCTCGGCGCGCAGCTGGTTCACGGAGTGCACCGGGTGCAAGCCCGGGGGTCCAAAAGGGCGGGAGGAGAACATCTCGGGCTTCCCAGCTTTGCAACCTCCTCTGCAAAGAAGAAAAGCAAGTGGCTTTTGGCGCGAAAGCCTTGGCGCCTCCCCTGATTTTTATGGAAATCAAGAGGGCGGGGTAAAGCCGCTTTCCTCTGCCTTTCTCCCTCCCCCTTGTCTGCGCCACAGCCCCCTTCTCTCCCCGCCCCCCGGGTGTGTCAGATTTTTCAGTTAATAATATCTCCCGAGCTTCAAAGCGCAGCCAGTGACAGTCATCTGTCTGGACGCGCTGGGTGGATGCGGGGGGCTCCTGGGAACTGGGTTGGAGCCGAGCGAGCGCTAGCCAGGCGCAAGCGCTCACAGACTGCAGCCGCCCTAGGACCCCCCGCCCCCACAGCCCACCCGGAGACCCCAGCACAGAATCGCCTCCGGATCCCCGGCAGTCGACCGGAGGTAAGGAGCGGGGCTTGCAAACCGCCAGGCGCCCGGGGAGCGGCGAGCGCCGCGGCAAGCCCTGGACGGGATCGCTGCTCGCGCACCGGGCGTCCGAATATGCCCAGGGACTGTTTATGCTTCCGAAACAAAACCATCTCGGGGTTTTCCCTGAAAAGCCAGTTCAGCCCGGTAGGCACCCGGGCTGGAGGAGACCCGCCCTAATCCTTTTACAGCCTTTGCAAGGAAAGAGCAATGGCTTCAGCAAAAAGAAATTCGCCCTGCTCTAGAAGATGTGTCTATGTTTGAGCTGACGAGGAGCCGGTGCGTCCCCACCCCAAGCCGGGGCTCTTCTCCAAATGGTGCCATCGGAGGAAGGAAAGGGGGTTAAGTCGGGGCGCGGCTGCCGCGGTAGTAATCTGGGTCACGACCGCTCCAGTTTAGAGGAGACGCGGCTCTCCCTGCTACCCTCCCCGCGCCGGCGCCCCTGCATCATTCCCAGGAATGGGCTCAGCCGCCCCCTTCCCAGGAAGAGGTCGTCGTTGGGGATTTGGAAGAGAGGGGGAGGGGTTGGATAGGTTCAAAATAAGCAATTGGCAGAGATATCCCTGCAACCGGTGAATGCCGAAGGGCATCTGCTCAAATGGGGAGGGGTGAGGCTTATGGATTTGGGTGCCTCTTGTTGGTCTCTGTCTGGAGAACGGCCCTTTCCATTTGCAAAGTTTCCTAAATCCCCTGGTATGATTTGCACTCCTGAGGTTGCATTTTTACAAAGAGGGGATTGAGGGAGGGTACTCGAAATCCTATGCCCGGCAGCCGGGCTGCAGAGCCGGGACTTCCTTCGAGCAGCTGGCCTTACGATGGTGCAAGTGGGGTTTGTTGGCGTGCTAGTAAAGAGCTAGGATTCTGTAGCTTGAACAGCCCCCTCCCCCAGGCAGTGCCTTGTGTGAATGAAATGGCAGTTTGCAAAGTTGCAGAGCCACGCCACCCTCTGCATCTGCATGCCCCCTCCCACCCCTTGTCGTAGACAGCTTGTACACAAAAGGAGGGAGGGAGGGAGACAACGAGAAGCAGAACTTCCTCCACCTTCGGGAGCACTGGGCGGAGTGGGGGGGGCCAGCCAAGAGGTTGGGGGACGGAGCTAGAGGGGGTGCCCACTGCCTGTCCCCCCAATCTTCTCCTCTTGCCCATTCTCTCCTGGTGTGTCTGTTGGCTGCAGTGCTGGAGATCGGCGCGGGCCCCCGCCCTCCGCATACCCCCACGGGAAGGAAGCACCCCCGGTATTAAAAAGAGCAGAGCGGAAAGAAGCGCTTAGTCGCCGGCGGGGAGGCGAGCCGATGCCGAGCTGCACCGCGTCCACCATGCCGGGGATGATCTGCAAGAACCCAGACCTCGAGTTTGACTCGCTGCAGCCCTGCTTCTACCCGGACGAAGATGACTTCTACTTCGGCGGCCCGGACTCGACCCCCCCGGGGGAGGACATCTGGAAGAAGTTTGAGCTGCTGCCTACGCCCCCGCTGTCGCCTAGCCGTGCGTTCCCGGAGCACAGTCCGGAGCCCTCCGACTGGGCCACCGAAATGCTGCTGCCCGAGGCCGACCTGTGGGGCAACCCCGCCGAGGAGGACGCGTTCGGCCTAGGGGGACTGGGCGGCCTCACCCCCAACCCGGTCATCCTCCAGGACTGCATGTGGAGCGGCTTCTCCGCTCGCGAGAAGCTGGAGCGCGCGGTGAGCGAGAAGCTGCAGCACGGCCGCGGGCCGCCGGCCGCGGGTCCGACCGCCCCGGTCCCGGGAGCGGGAGCTGCCAGCCCTGCGGGCCGCGGGCACGGCGGGACGGCCGGAGCCGGCCGCGCCGGAGCCGCCTTGCCCGCGGAGCTCGCCCACCCGGCCGCCGAGTGCGTGGATCCCGCCGTGGTCTTCCCGTTCCCGGTGAACAAGCGGGATCCGGCGCCTGTACCCGTCGCCCCGGCTAGTGCCCCTGCCGTGAGCGCTGCGGCTGCTGGAGCAGCCACCCAAGCCGGTGCCGCCGTGGCCGCCCCTCCGCGCTTAGGCGGCCGCCCTGTCAATGGCAGTGACCACAAGGCCCTCAGCACCTCCGGAGAGGACACCCTGAGCGACTCAGGTAAAGCCTGTGTCCCGGTCTGGCTGCCACCCTGGGGCCCTGGAGCCGAGGGGTCGTGGTCCCTTTGTTAGCTTTGGTGTTTTGACTCCGGGGAGCAGTCTCGCTGGTGGTCGAGAGGTCCTGTTTCCCACAAGAGTCTCTCAGGGTCTAAGACAGACAGCTGCTGGTGTAGCAAGAGCCTCTTCCCAACTTTGCCTCTCTGAAGTTGTTCCCACCTTCTTTGGGGACCTTATCCTGGGCCACCTCTAGCCTCACCATGTTCCCACCCTGGGAAAAGTTGGTGGTCAACCCGAGTGGGGCTTAAAGGGCTGCTGGGTGCTTTGCCTGGGCAGAAACCTGTAAACGTCAGGGTGGAGAGGGACTCAGGCCCGGGTTATCGGAGGGGAAAGACTCCCCAAAACACACAAGGCTGTACAAGATCCTGTTTTTAGGGCACAAGAAGTTAGAAGGAGACTGTACAGGTGGCGAGCACTGTTTTTCTTTTTTCCCCCCTAAACGTCGGTCTTCCCCCTCCCCCGGCCCTCCGTGGGTGGTGGGCTATTTGCTCCTGGTGCGTGGCCAGCAGGCGGCGGTGTGCCTGGCCAGCAGCCGGGCCAAGGATCTGAGAGGCTGGGGGTGACGAGGCCGCCCGCCTTCCCCTTCAACAGCTGGCAGCAAGTGCCACAGTGGCTGTGCACATTCTCAAGGGGACTCCTCTTTCCATTGTGTAGTGAAAGCTGGACCCAGTTTTGTCTCCTAGCTGGAATACCAGACTTAATTTGAGATCTGACTGATTTGTTGTGTTTTATAGCCCAGTTCTCTTAAAGGTGAGGGTGGGTACTTCGAGCCCCTCCAGGAATGCAAACATCCTGGTAGGACTCAGATTAGTTCTTTTGTGAGTATCCATCCGCATCTTAAATAGACAGAAGGGGAGGGTTAAATTTTTTTTATAAATTTTTTTGCCTGGGGCTCAGGAGGTAGGACTCCACCCAAATACTAGAATAGCCCTTGTCCTTGGAGGGCTGGAACTGGGCCTCCTTGGACCTTGAAAACTAGAGCTTCCATAACAGATGGATAAAAAGCCTAAGTTTCCTTCAGGGCTGGGAACCTGTCCTTCTGAGGCTCCTGGAAGGGAACTTGGTGATAAGCCTGCAGTTTGAAAGGGCTCTGTCCCTTTAATGTCTATGCCTTGACAGCTTTTGGTGAGGAAGCATTTCCTTCCAACAGCTGTCTTCTTGGCAGAAAACCAAAACACTGGCTTAAAGGGACCCACAGACTGGAACAGCCTCCCATTTCAGCTTTAGAACAAATCCCACAATTGTTCAGCTTTCCGGTCCCCATCAGATCAAGCAGAAGATGTGTTTTGATTTTCATGCTTGCATTTTAAACAATAATTTTCTATCCTAGCGTGGTAGTAAATGAGGAGAGGAGGGAAAATCCACACATGCTGCTACATGTTTTTGTTGTTGCTGTTATTGTTGGTGACTTAGGAACTGCACCCATTCAGGGGTGTATGGCTACTGTGGGTTATATCTCTATAGTTAAGATTGGATCTTTGTTAGATGAAAAACTACCTACTGTATGAAACTCATGTTTGTGGAACTAAAGTTATTTTTCTTCCTTAGTTAATTAAAGTGTTCCTCGAGTTTAAGGAGGGAAAATCAAACAGCCATGTGTTTTGATAAATGAGACTCCTGAAAGGCAAAGATGGAAATGTGCATGAGTCCAGGGGGCAGATTGCCTGGCGATTATGCTAAAAGCTCCCATTACTGAGCATCTGTCTGCTAAGCCCAGCTCTGGGCTAGGTCTTCATATTCTTTGCCAAATTCAAAGGTGCTGTGGTATTATCCCCATTGCAGAGCTAAGAAACTGAGGCTTAGAGAAAGGTTCAATACCTTGCCCAGGATCTTGCAGCTAGTGTACTATGGAGCCAGGATTGTGTCTGACCACAAGTTCAGATTCTTTGTATTTTTGCCACCTGCTAGAGTTTTTTTGTTTTTGTTTTGGTGCTGGGGGTGGAGCCCAAGGCCTTGCACATGCTGGGCAAGTTCTCTATCACTGAGCTACACCCTCAGTCCCACCTGCAAAAATCTTGAAAGGGAATTGATAGAACCCTAGGGGTCTTGGGAAGGAAAAGTTATTTCCATATTTAAAGAGACATAAAATAAGTACATTCTGTCCACATGTTGATGGATCCACAATAACAGCAGATCCTGCTACAGCCTGCCCTAAGGGACCTTACATAAGTCTGTTCTTTTTGTTCACATGTGTCTCACATGAATGTGCCTCCATTCTTTAATCAAAGATGACGAGGATGATGAGGAGGAAGATGAAGAGGAGGAAATCGATGTGGTCACCGTGGAGAAGCGGCGTTCCTCCTCCAACAGCAAGGCTGTCACCACGTTCACCATCACTGTGCGTCCCAAGAACGCAGCCCTGGGCCTGGGGAGGGCTCAGTCCAGCGAGCTGATCCTCAAACGCTGTGTTCCCATCCACCAGCAGCACAACTATGCAGCACCCTCACCCTACGTGGAGAGCGAGGATGCACCACCCCAGAAGAAGATCAAGAGTGAGGTGTCCCCACGTCCCCTCAAGAGCGTCATCCCCCCAAAGGCTAAGAGCTTGAGCCCTCGAAACTCAGACTCCGAGGACAGCGAGCGTCGCCGCAACCACAACATCCTGGAGCGCCAGCGCCGCAATGACCTGCGGTCCAGCTTCCTCACGCTCAGGGACCACGTGCCGGAGCTGGTGAAGAATGAGAAGGCTGCCAAGGTGGTCATTTTGAAAAAAGCCACCGAGTATGTCCACTCCCTCCAGGCCGAGGAGCACCAGCTTCTGCTGGAAAAGGAGAAATTGCAGGCAAGACAGCAGCAGTTGCTAAAGAAAATTGAACTCGCTCGGACTTGCTAAACCTATCTCAAACGGACAGTCACTGCCACTTTGCACATTTTGATTTTTTTTTTTAAACAAACATTGTGTTGACATTAAGAATGTTGGTTTACTTTCAAATCGGTCCCTGTCGTTTGGATCTGGGTGGGGGGGCACGACGTGTGGGGTTCTACCAGGACCTCGAGAGCCCACGTGATGGGGTGCTGGGTGGCTTTGCAGTTTCCTGCACCTCACCTCCATGACAGCCACAGAAGTTCATGACAGTTGGGAGCCTCTGGGGCTGTGGAAGTCACCTTGTTCGTTCCAAGTTTTCAAACAACAGTCATTCCTTCTTTTTACAATGGTGCTTAAGTTCCAGCAGATGCCATGTAAGGGAGTTGCCATTTGATGCCCCTGGGGAACATTTCTGTAAATACCATTGACACACCCGCCTTTTGTATACGTCCTGGGTAATGAGAGGTGGCTTTTGCAGCCAGTATTAGACTGGAAGTTCACACCTAAGTACTGTAATAATACCTCAATGTTTGAGGAGCATGTTTTGTATACAAATATATTGTTAATCTCTGTTATGTACTGTACTAATTCTTACACTGCCTGTATACTTTAGTATGATGCTGATACATAACTAAATTTGATACTTATATTTTCGTATGAAAATGAGTTGTGAAAGTTTTGAGTAGATATTACTTTATCACTTTTTGAACTAAGAAACTTTTGTAAAGAAATTTACTATATATATATGCCTTTTCCTAGCCTGTTTCTTCCTGTTAATGTATTTGTTCATGTTTGGTGCATAGAACTGGGTAAATGCAAAGTTCTGTGTTTAATTTCTTCAAAATGTATATATTTAGTGCTGCATCTTATAGCACTTTGAAATACCTCATGTTTATGAAAATAAATAGCAATTAAATGATGCAATGCAAATGTTATTCCTTAACACTAGTTCAAATTCCATCCCTGAAGTAGCAACCAAAAATAGTTGCCAGTACAGGGAATGCAGTTTCCACGTGCAGTCCTGCTGTGGAGGGAGGAGTCTTTGTCCCAGGTGCTGGAGAAGGCTGGATCTCGAGGTTGAGGTAGTTCTCCAAGATTATACAGGCTAGAAACAGTTATTAATGACACCTGGCAGGGGAGCAGAAGTATTCAATAGATGACAAAATACTTTGATATTGTTGGCCCTTTGTGAGATTCAGCTGGGACATTAGAAAGTACAGTTGAGACATAAGATTGGTCAACCTGGCCTGTATGGGTAGTAATATTCCATTGGCAAATTGTTTTAAATTGTGTAGAACATAGTTTTTCAAGGTATCTTTTTTTTTTAACTCAGGGGCACTCGCCCACTGAGCCACATCCCCAGCCCTATTTTGTGTTTTATGTAGAGACAGGGTCTCACTGAGTTGCTTAGTGCCCCCTCTGTTGCTGAGCCTGGCTTTGAACTCGCGATTCTCCTGTCTCAGCCTCCCAAAATGCTGGGATTATAGGTGTGCCCGGTTCAAGATAGCATTCTTAACTATGTCCTAGGGCCTAGCCGGGCGCGGTGGCTCAAGCCT
>PVHX01018042.1:0-38205 GCA_004024805.1 Geosciurus inauris
CAATCTGTGTCTTTTAATTGCTGAGTTTAGGCCATTGACATTCAATGTTATTATGGAGACATGGTTTGTATTTCCAGACATTTTGGTTTATTCTTAGTTTTTAACTTGACTGGGTTTCTCCTTTGATTGGCCTTTAGTGTAGCTCTTCCCTCTGCAAGTTTTCATTATTGTTTTTGATTTCCTCCTCATGGAATATTTTACCAAGAATGTTCTGTAGTGCTGGCTTTCTTGCTGTGAATTCTTTTAATTTTTGTTTATCTTAGAAGGTTTTTATTTCATCTTCAAACCTAAAGCTTAATTTTGCTGGATATAAGATTCTTGGTTGGCATCCGCTGTCTTTTAGCACTTGGTATATGCTTTGCCATGATCTTCTTGCTCTCAGGGTCTGGGGTTGAGAAGTCTGCAGTGATCCTAATTGGCTTCCCCCTATATGTAATCTGATTTCTCTTGTGGCTTTTAAGATTCTCTCCTTATTCTGAATTTTAGGCATTTTCATTATGATGTGCCTTGGTGTAGGTCTGTTGTGATTTTGAACATTTGATGTCCTGTAAGCCTCTTGAATTTGATTATCCAACTCATTCTTCATATTTGGAATGTTTTCTGATATTATTTCATTGAATAGATTGTTCATTCCTTTGGTTTGGAGTTCTATGCCTTCCTCTATCCCAATAATTCTTAAGTTTGATCTTTTAATGTTGTCCCAAAGCTCTTGGATGTTCTGTTCATGGCTTCTTACCTTCTTCACTGTGTGGTCAACTCTATTCTCAAGGTTAGATATTTTGTCTTCAGTGTCTGAGGTTCTGTCTCCCAAGTGGTCTAATCTGTTGGTGATGCTTTCTATTGAGTTTTTAATTTGGTTTATTGTTTCTTTCATTTCAAGGATTTCTCTCTGGTTCCTTTTCAGATTCTCTATTTCCTTATTGAAGTGATCTTTTACTTCCTGTATTTGCCTATGTATCTCTTTATCGAAATGGTCTTTTGCTGACTGGGCTTGCTCTCTTATATCATTTTTTATGTCACAGAACATTTTAATTATGTACATCCTGAATTCTTGTTCTGTCATTTCTTCTGCTGTACTGACCATAGATTCTAGTAGTGTGTTATCTTGGTTTGTTTGAGTTACTTTCTTTCCTTGTTTTTTCATGGTGATTGCATGTCTTTCCTTCTAGCTCTGCTGATCCAAGTTGTTACAGTTTTTACTCCTATATGGGTATAGTTTCCCTGTAGGGTTTCAAAACCTCTCTTTTAAAGGGGAGACCAATATTTATTGATCTCAATACAAGCAATATATAGTTTCAAACCAAGTAGTTCCTAATAGCTCCCAAATACATTTACAGTTTAGTCACAATATACAATAATTATGGGTTCCTTTACAATCTATTATGTAAACAATAAGTTCGCACAAGGGTCTATAGTTTCTGTTGGTGGGCTAGGGAAACTTGAGGGTGGGGTGTAGGATAGATTGTTGGGGTAGTAGGAAGTGAGGATATGGTTATTAGATCTTAGAAAGCATGAAAAAGGAATCCAAGAGAAGTTGGCTATTACTAGAAAGAGTGACAGAGAGTTGGGAAAGACCAGTAAGGAGGAAGAAAAGGGAGTACAGCGAGGAGAGAAGATAGCAAGAAAAATAAAACATATGCAAGTGGGAGTTATAAAACTATATAATACCACTCTAGTGTACAGTTCAGAAATCCCAATCTACCATGACCCACTGTATAACAAATACTTGGTTTCACAACTGTTGGGGATTAGAGGGTAGGAAAAAAGTGAGAGAGAAAAGAGGAAAGGAAAAAGAAAGAAAGGAAAGAAGAAAAGAGCTGTGAAATAAAACAAAAAGATTAAACAATAGAAATATTAGGAGAAAAAGAGAAAGGATAAAATAAAAAATAAGAATAAAAAAAGTTTAAAAAAAAAAGTCTCAATGTAAATAAACAGGTATGGTTCCTTTCACCTCCAGTAGGTGGTGTTGTCTGTTGCTTGCTGGCCTTTCCCCGCTGGTGTCCTGGGTGTGAGTTTCACAGCAGGGTGTAACTCTGGGTCGGGCCACTGGTGAAATCGCCGTCTTTTCACAGTGTTCTGTGTTGAGTTCAGTTTGCTCCCAGGTGCTGTCCCACGCCCCCTCATGCAGAAGCAGGCCCTGACTGGGGCAGGGACCTGGGCTGGGGCTCCGAACCGCCCGCAGCGGAGCTGCCGGCAGCGGCGCTCTGCTGCTGTTTGCTGCTGAAGTCAAGCTGCTTGTGACAAACGCTGCTTGTGGCAATTGCTGCTGCCTGGTGGTCCTGCATACACGCACAAGTGGAATTCCTGCGGGGACAGCTGTAGGATGATGTCCAGAAGCTGGCTGGGAGATGGGAATTCCACAACTTCAATCACTGGTTCTGGAGAGACTGACCGTGGCGTCCGTCTAGGTCGCCATCTTGGAACCACCCCCCAGCTTCTTTATCTAACCCAACTCTACTGAACACATGAGTTCTAAGAGCTATTTAAACTCTAAACATCTGTGATCCACACAAGAATATAACTCAGTAAAACCCTGCTGCTCCATAATAACTGAGACAGGAATGGAGAAAAAGGAACAGAGTAAATTAGTGGGCAGATTAGAGAATCTTTTTAAATCTTTGTATTTTTTCACATTTATGCAATTTATGCACACTGGTCTGTGGTAGACACTGGGTGGTGTAGTACACAGGGGGTATTCCACCCAGATCCCCCAGATGGGCAGGACCTGCTGCTCACCTGTGGAGAATGTGTACTTCCAGGTCTGCCTCACCTGCAGAGAGCTGCCTTGACCTGTTTTAATGCTAACTAGATAAAGCTGCTTCCAAGCTGCCTACATCTGATGAGTGGGTTCATGGGTATTAAGTTCTGGCCATTGTTACCCAATGCACAGGTGGGCAGTCTCACCCCAGAACTCTCCACCCATCACCCAGGGCCTTATCACACCTGCAATACAATTCAGCTTCTTCCTTTGCCCAATCCTGCTTCCTCCCTTTTCCCTTCACTGGAATGGAACCCTAATAACATTTGTACCGCAAACTTTGTCTCAGCATATTCTTCTGGAGAGAACACACTTCAGCAGTTGGCTATTATTGGATAGCCACACACATATAAACGAACATGCTAGCCAGGCGTGGTGGCGCACACCTGTAATCCCCGCAGCTTGGGAGGCTGAGGCAGGAGGATCGCAAGTTTAAAGGAAAAAAGCAAAAGTGAGGTGCTAAGCAACTCAGTGAGACCCTTTCTCTAAATAAAATACATATAGGGCTGGGGATGTGGCTCAGTGGTTGAATGCCCCTGAGTTCAATCCCTGGTGCCAAATAAATAAATAAATAAATAAATAAATAAATAAATAAATAAATGTATGAGATTTGTGTCAAGGATCCACTTCTCCCTCACTTGACCCAGGAGTAAATCCCGATTGGGCTCCAATTCTATGTAATCCAGGTAAACACATTCAACTCACTACTGGCTGACTTAGGAAGGGACGGTGACCCAATCCTGGACAACATATGTAATAGGAAGTGTACAGAGGGATTTCAAGGGAATGTTTCCTCAATGATGAAAACAACATATTGGGAGAATTTTCTTCTGCTGGACACAGTCACGTCTGTTTTGATGTCCAAACTCTGGTAACCACCTTGGTAAAAGGAGAAGGCACCAAACTCAATGAGAAGGACAAAACAGAAAAAAAGGGAGACCCTCAGGACCTCTTTAAGGTGCCAATTTTGAAATCCATCCTGGAAGTTCAGCCTTCTTCTTACCCAAGATGACAAATTGTTGATATTGTTTAAACCATTCTGACCTGGGCTTTCTGCCACTTGTAGTCAAAAGCATCCTATCCTTGGTACAGGCAAATCAAGAAGAGCCTAGTAAAGATTTTTGTGGTCTTTTTAGTGAGTACATTAAAAATCACAAATACTATTCCCATTTTTTCTATGTGAGGTAATTAAAAATTGTCAAGAGCAATATAAACATGTCTTTGAAATCTCATTTCGCTTATCATATCTTAAAAGAATTTGCCAAACAGAAACAAATCTCATCCCAATTCCTGCTAATTATTGTTGATTGTCAAATTATTTTAAATCCAAGGTAACAGCCTGATGACTAGGGTTTCTAGCACAATCCACCCAATATCACCGACCCAGCCAGTACGTCCAAGCTACGTCCTGAAAGTCCAGAGAGACCTTGTGGTAGCTCCTAACTCAGACCTCCAGGGAAGTATTTCTGGGTACAAAGCCAGAATTTACTGAATGATTCCCTAACTACCACACAGAATGGGCCTCTTCTCCAAACAGAGAGTATCTTGCCCCCAGAGAGATTCTATTTCTATTGTGTTTTCTAAAAATATAACTCATTAATGACAAGCCATTAAACTTCTTGTGGACTAACAGAAAGCAAAAACTCTAAATAAATGAGTAGAAATGTAAATTTCCTCACATAAGGCCACATGTGCACAGGTCAGAGGGGCAGGTCGCTTGTGGGCTGACTGAGCCAGCAGGGCTCCAGCTCCCCAGCTGGACACGGGCAATCTGTCTTCTGTCTCCACCAGCTTGTGGCTTCCAGGATTTGGGCTCAGAGACTATTCCCTGTGCCAATTCCCCTTGGCAGGAAAGACACCTTCTGGCATCACCATTGCTATTCCCCGTCCTTCAACCCTGCCAACCTCCTCATGTTTTATCTATTTTTATTTGAATTGGTGATCGAGGGATTAACCCAGCTTATACAAATCCCATCTTCCAAAAGCCATTATGGCATAGTTGCCATTGTGATATTTCACTCTCCAAATGAATCGAATTGGATTTTAATGATAGTAGACTCCATTAAGCAACACCTGATTGTGTTATTTCCTGGAAATTTCATCGTCATTGTTTTCTCCATCCCTGTTACCCAAAAAACACAGCAGGAGAGCTATCAGGGGCTGCTGCCAACCCATATTGGATTATCCTGGAAATCATGGTCACATTTTGTTCTGTTTCTAACAAGTAAAATGTCTGTTTCATTCATTCATTCCACAGGATACTCTCAATACAGTGTCAACTTCCATTGAAAAGGGAAAAAATAAATGAAAGAAACTTAAAAAATTGTTGTAGGTTACCTAGTAGTTGTAGGGGACTATAATTCTTTACAAGAAACTCTAATTGTGGGGTGTATCATATACATGTCATTTCCTATACTTATTGGAATTTATTTTGAACAATATTAAAGCACTTTTCTCCTTGGAATGGAAAAGACAATTTGATTTTATACTTATTTATATAACCCAACTTCTGTCTGTGTGGGTCAAATGAAGAACAAAACAATTACTCAATGGAATCTGTCTGAAGACATCCAATTTTCCTCAGACACCATTAAGCAGTTCATTGTCCTTTCTACAAAGAAGTGTATTTCAGATTTAGCAGAGCCTAACAATCCAAGTCCCTGTGGGCTACATACAGTATGTTTGTCTTGTCCCCACTATAACTCTGTGGCTTTCAATGCCTACTGTATAATAGGTAATCAACCATACTAGTTGGAAGAATGAGAACAACTAAGAAGTATCCAGGCTTTGGATAAACTACCTTGACAATGTAGCCAACCATTCTGCTTTCCATTTCACCCTGGTAACCAGTGCCTACCATAAGAAAGAGAAAAATGATAAAAATCATCCTGCATCCATGGTCATATGGATATAAGGGAAAATGGGATATATGAAAAAGATATAAAAGAAATAAAATCTTCATAAAATGTAACCATATAAACGAGCTTTTTTTTTTTTTTTTGGTACCAGGGATTGAACCCAGGGGCACTTAACCACTAAGCCACATCCCCAGCCCTTTTTAGTATTTTATTTAGAGACAGGGTCTCACTGAGTTGCTTAGGGCCTTGCTAAGTTGCTGAGGCTGGCTTTGATCCTCCTGCCTCAGCCTCCTGAGCTGCTGCAATTACAGGCATGCACCACCACACCTAGCTCAAGCATTTTCAATTAATCAGAAGATTTTTATTCTTTCATAAGAAACAGTCCAACCACAATTGAATAGGAGACAGCAAAGATTTATACCACCAACATCACCCTCCACAAGCAACATTTGGGCCATGTCTCAGTGTAGCAGATTTGAACTAATCCAATGCCAATCTGTACTTCTAAAAAGGGAATGTATTTACTTAGCACTTACTCTGCACTATCCTTCCAGTGATACAGAGCACCAAAAGTATAGGTTGCAGACTTACACTCCTCAATGAACTTATAATCTAGCTGGGGACATAAGATACATGTGGAAATAACCAAAAAACACCACAGTGATTGATTCAGTAAGACAAAGCATAAACCAGATAAGTTAATGGGCAAAAATACATGCTACACTTCAGAAGTTTGCATAATAAATCTCCCTCTTGCTGAAGACAGCAAACCAAAATGCAAAATGTTTTAAAGAGAATCCTAAATGATAAATCATATATTTTATTGTAAAGATGCTAAATTAAGGGTATTAACCATGAAAAGACAGATTCCCAAATTTCTCACAGAAGGGACATTTTTTACTTCATGACCTATTAAGTATTTCAGAAGGAGTTACTTGCTTTCCCATTAAGTAACTGTTCGTGGATTATTTCTATAATTTAAAGTGAATATTTTTAAATATTTAGGGCCAAAGCCTAATTTAGGTTCCTAACCTCCTCCTGAAGTCTATTGTTTCTCAGCATTCTTTATGTTAACAGGACATATTAAACTGAATTTGAACAAATGTTCAGCATGGAATATTTGAATAATAACCTTCTCATGTTTTGATAAGTGCTCATTCACATACCGTAAGACAAAGCACAACGAGTTGGAAAATAAATGAATTCTGACACATCAAAAGCATTTTCCTTCCTCTGATATTTTATCTGTTTGTGGTCCGGATTTTGAAATACTGGAGAATGTTATCATGAATTCCAAATATAATTATGTGTTTCTAGAAAAGAGACATCATTATTTGATAGCATAAATGGCTCTGGTATGATATCCAATGTCATTTCCCCTACTTTGTTCTCATAAGTTATCCTAATTGAACACTTGGAGGAGACTCAGGCTCTGTCCACACAGGCAAAATCAGAAATGGTATTAAAGCTATGATAGAACATCCTACTAAAAGATTACTTCTACAGGACAATTGAATCAAAAGCCAGACTTAAAGGTGGGGGACAAGTACTAATCTCATATTCTTCTCCCATAAAGAAAATGACATCACCCCAAAACACAAGAGGTTTGTCTTCTACAGGTATAAAAAGGAACAGGCTCACATTCTAATCTTGATTTTATTCCAAATGGAACATAGGCCCAGAGAGCTCTGAGTATGGCATCATATCATGTTAATACCAATTCCCTCTTTCAACTACAAGATTAATACATGCACACTGGGCAAAATATCACATACATATAAATATCCCTGGGCATTGGTTTTTGCTTAAACAACTATTCTGCTTGGCTACTTACTAGCATCCTAAACAGTTTGTGGAGTTTCTTTTTTTTTATATTTACTCACATTCTGGCCTCCATGGGGGTGGTACAAACAGCTGGAACACAGGTGCCTCAGAAAGTTGCCATCTGCCTGGGCCTATGACCAGCATACAAATGCTCCTCCCTCCTTGAGCTAACCACTCAGAAACAATAAGAAGGGAAATTCTTCTATACCTGTTCCCGCTTTCCTGAACAGAACCCTCCCCCTCCTTGGGAAATAGCCAGCAAGAACCAGTCAAAAAGGGAGTTGAAAAAGTTCCTCTCTGAGCTTGTGACAGTCCTCAAACTTCTCTCTCCATCACAGTGTGTAAGGAATCCTGGACTGGAGGAGAAGGTTAATTAGGATCTACTTCTTAATGCAAAATGTCCCTTCCATGGAGGGATATACTCATCTCCTCCCCATACACATGGATTCTAAGAAATCAGTGTAATAAAAACTTCACAACCTCTGGGAAGATTGGGATCACACACAATAAGAGGTAGGAGAACCAGGTCAAAAAAGATCTTTTACAAGCAATGACAGTACCAAAATGGACAATAAATTCTACAAGATGCAATCTGTATAACTATAGATCAGAGGGTCTTACGTCACCATGCATACCCACTTCAGGAACTAGAGGGGTTTCAGGAAAGATCTCTGGTACCCTGTTTACATAAAGGCCTCTGAGTCTCTTTGGACCTAGATGATTTGGGGATTTACTGTTAGAAAGCTAGGTATTGAAAAGCAAGACACTATACACAAACACACACACACATATATATGCTGATTATGGCTGCCTTAGATGACCCAAGGGGAAGAGAATCTGGGGATCTGGGTTTAGTTTCCATGTCACAGATTCTGTGGAAGAAACACAGCAAAGAACTGAGTGTAGCACAAAATTCACTGCCCATGCCCAAGAGTCACCAGTGTTTTCTCAATAGGGAAGCTATAGAGATAGAAGAGGAGGCAACAGTGGAAAATCCAAAGCAAGTAAGGGAGATTAAAATAGCTATCACCTTCAAGAAGAAGCCCCACCAGGCACCGTGGCGCACGCCTGTAATCCCAGCACTTTGGGAAGCTGAGACAGGAGAATCACGAGTTCAAAGCCAGCCTCAGCAATGGCGAGGCACTAAGCAACTCAGTGAGACCCTGTCTCTACATAAAACACAAAATAGGGCTGAGGATGTGGCTCAGTGGTCGAGTGCCCCTGAGTTCAATCCCCAGTACCAAAAAAAAAAAAAGCAGCAGCAGCCCCTTCTTACTCGGACTAAGGAAAACAAAAAATGTCATTAGGTCAAAAAAAAGTCACTTTTTTTTTTACAGAATATCTTTATTTTATTTTTATGTGATAAATAAAAATAAAGGAGGATCGAACCCAGTGCCTCACATGTGCTAGGCAAACATGCTACCACTGAGCCATAAACCCAGCCCCAAAAGTCACTTTACATATATATGTATATATATACACACACATACATTTTAGTTGTCAGTGGACCTTTATTTTTTATTTATGTATATGCAACATTGAGAATTGAACCCAGTGCCTCACACATGCTAGGCAAGCTCTCTACCACTGAGCCACAACCCCAACCTGAGAAAAGTCACTTTTTTAAAGTAGGCGTTGGGTCAAAAACTTTTGGTGGCTTTCAAAGCCAATCAAGATGGAGTAAATTAGGGCTGAGGGTATGGGTCAGTGGTAAACCATTTGCCCAGCAGGCATGAGATCCTAGGTTCAATCCATAGCACCAAAAAAAAAAAAAAAAGGAGTAATTGAATCATAGCCTCCTCTCCCACTTATTACAACTTAAAATCTTCATGGAACACAAAGGGCAACTACCCAAAGGCTCAGAAAAATAAGCCATAGCAAGAAACTCAAAGGGAAGTCAAAACTTGAAGAACATTCAATACATATATGAATTTGATCCATGTATATCTTCCAGCTTTGACCCAAAGCGGCCCAAGTTGTGAAACTGTGAAGTAGGAGTGAATAATAAAACCCCAAGAGAGGGGCTGTGGCTGTAGCTCAGTGGTAAAGCACTTGCCTAGCATGCGTGAGGCACTGGGTTCGATCCTCAGCACCACATATAAATAATAAAAAAATAAAGATCCATCAACACTTAAAAAATAAAAAAATAAATAAATTTTAAAAACCTAAGAGATTCCATTTTCTGGTCAGACGACTGAAAAAAAGACTCAGTCCTGAGAGTGTAGAAAGAAAAAACATTTATTTATATTTATATTTATATTTGGGAGACTGAGACCAGGAGAATGTGTTCATCTCCCAGCCCTAAGGCCAGTTTTTGAGCTACACTGCCACCACCACACAGAAATCTAAAGCCCTATCTTTCCCCACAGAACAAATGGTCCCTGTGGTCCAAAGAACATGGAGGGAAGCCTTGTTATAGTTTCTCCCTCTTTTCTCCCACACATTTTAAACTTGAGAGCAGCCCCAGTGATGCATAGTTGCATGAGAGAATGAGGGTTGATGGGTTAATTCTAAGAGAAGCCCATCTTTCTGGCCAGAAGAACAGAAAAGAAGAGATCCTGAAAACTGAAGCCTATGGGTACTAGAGAGTTAGAAAAAGGGATTCTCTAATTCTGTGTCTGAACCAGCACAAGTCTGAGCTGCACATGTATGAAACAGACCCAAAGAAGCATGCCAAAGGCTTTGAGAGGTGGCCAAGCCCCAGACTAATCCCTAAGTGGCACAACTTCAGGGAAGACCCAAAAGCATAGTGAAGTGTTGAAAACTGAACCAATAATGGATTCACTGCCTACAGAATGTGGGCCAGAGCTCCCACTCTGAACCTAATAGGGTTGGCTGCCTGCTTTAAAAAAAAAAATCAACATCCCCCATAGAGCTCAGATTCATGGAGCATAACATTCAAAATATCCAAGATACAATCCAAAATTGTTTGACACAATAAGAACAGGAAAATCTGACCAATTTTTAAGGGAAAAAAAACAATCAACAGATGCTGGTCCCATAATGCCTCCCATATTAGAATTATAAGATAATGACTTTTAAACAGGTGCTATGGCCATGCTACACAAGCGTACTATTAAAGTAAACATATTTAAATGGATTAAATGATAGACATTCTCAGAAGAGAACCACACATTTTTATTTAAAAGAACTAAGTAGAAATTTTAGATCTGAAAAATACAGTATGTGAAGTAAAAAATGCGTTGAATGAGCTCAATGGCAGAATGGAGATGACACAGGGAAAAAAGAAAAGTATAGAAAGAAAAGAAAACTGGGGAAAAAAAAGATCAAAGTCTCAAGAACTTTTAGGAAAATATCAAAAAGCCTAACAGTACATTAGGGTCTCAGAAGAAGACAGGGGAAAAAGATTGATTCAGAAAAAATATATTTGAATAAATGATGATAGAAATTTTTTCAAATTTGTTGTGGAAAATTACAAGAAAAGGAACGCTGAAAGAACATTCTCAAAATGGAACAAGAAGGTCATCATGGAAACAGAACTTATACACAATTCCATTTGCTGCCTAGAATGTGAACTTCAGTCACTTCTGCCATTTGACCACAGGCATCTAGAATGACCTACATGACAAGAAAATTATATTGTACCAGAGGCTCATGATGCATATCATGAAGTTATACTTTATGGATACATCTATTCTGTTTATACATGTTTTCTTTATCTTCTATTGGTCATGTAGTCCCTGTTCCCTCTCAACATGTAAGCTCAGACTTTTCCTGTCTTCCTCAGAACACTGATTCAGAACTATATGATTGTCTTCCAAACTGCAATTCCTCAAATCTCAAAGTTCTTCTACATTTGTAGCTTGAGTTTGAGATGCTCAATAAATGAAAACATATGAATTTTAAAATTCAAGAAGCTCAGGTCACCTCTAAACAGGATTAACTTCACACATACACACACATATACACAAAATAAAAATTAAGAAAATGTCTTGAAGCAGCCAGGCAGGAAAAAATAAATAAACAAGTTTATATTTAGGGAACAGATTCACTGCAGATTTCTCCCCAGAAGCCCAGTGTAGTGGGGCGTGCCTGTAATCCCAGCAGCTCAGGAGGCCGAGACAGGAGGATCACAAGTTCAAAGCCACCCTCAGCAAAAGTGAGGTGCTAAATAACTCAGTGAGACCCAGAATAGTATTTTATTTAGAGCTGGGGATGTGGCTCAGTGGTTAAGCACCCCTGGTTCAATCCCTGATACAAAAAAAAAAAATTCTCCCTAGAAACAGTGGAGGCCAAAAAGCAGTGGAAAAATATCTTTAAACTGCTGAAAGAAAAGAATTTAATGCCCAATTCAATAGTTAAAAAAATATGTTCAGAAAGGAAAGGAAATAAAGATGCTATGGTTTTACTGTTCCCTCCAAAGGTCATGAGGGCAGAGTGCTCAAGAACAGATTAATGTCATCATCGTGGAAGTGGGTTAGTAGTCTTCTAATAAAGGATGAATTCAGCCCTAATATCTCTCTCTCTCTCTCTCTCTCCATCCCCCATCTCCCACCCCACCCCACACTCCATCATGATCTCTTGCATACCTTCTACCATGGGATGATGCAGCTTGAAGATGTTACCAGATGCTGACAACATCAGCAGACTGTTGGTCTTTCCAGCTTCCATAACTGTGAGCCAAATAAATCTCTGTTGTTTATAAACTACCCTATCTAAGATGTTTTGTTACAGAAACAGAAAACAGACTAAGTCAAAAAATATTCATGGATTAAAAAAACACACACACAATTTGTTGTCTGCCGATCTACTCTAAAAGAAACACAAAAGGCTGCAGAGAAGTGATACCAGATGAGTCATGAAACTACACAAATAAAAGAAAGCAATGTCTGGATACATAAAAAGACTATTTTTCCTCTTCATTAAAATATATATGACTGTTGACTGCAAAAATATATATATAACATTGGTAGGATTTTCTTTTTTTTTTTTAATTTTTTTTTTCTGTAGTTGTAGATGAACAGCATGCCTTTATTTGTTTCATCATTATGTGGTGCTAAGGTTCGAACCCAGTGCCTCGCACATGCTAGGCAAGCGCTCTACCACTGAGCCACCACCCCAGCCCCCATTGGTAGGATTTTCAATGTGTGTAGATACAATAGATATGGCAACTGTAATGTTAAGGTGGGTCGGTAAAAGAAACAAATGAGAAGATGCTAAACATTAAAACAACCATACAAATTAAAAATGGTTTAAACATGCCAATTAAAAGATAAAGATTATCACAGTGGATTTTTTAAAGACCCAGTCATATGCTAATACCAAAAAAACTTATTTAAATGCAATTATATAGATGAATCAAAGATAAAATTATGGGAAAAAATATACCATACAAGTATTAACCTACAGTGGTTATATGAATATCAAAAATATCAACTTAAAAATCAAACAAGAAATTTACCAGGAATAAAAGAAACATGACAGGATAAGACAGTCAACTTACTGAGAAGATTTAATTCTAAATGTGTATGCACTTAACAATTGAGCATTAAAATACATAAAGCAAAAATTGATGCATTTAAATAGATGAAAGAATATACTTGGATGGGAAATAAACACATGAAAATATGCTAAACATCATCAATCAGCAAGGAAATCGCAAATTAAAACCACACTGAGATATTAAACACCTATTCAAATGCTCCTCTCCTCTAAAACATACCAATACCAAGTACTAACTTGGATAGGATAGGCAGCAACTGGAACTCATATATTGCTGGCAGGAATGCAAAATGGTACAATAACTTTGGAAAACAAAGTTTGGCATTTATTTATAAAATCAAATATTTACTTGTTATATGATTCATCAGTGTTGCTCCTAGGAATTTAGTTTAGAGAAATGAATGTTTATGGTCACAAAAATCTTTACATGAAAGTTTATTCATAATCGCCAAAAACTACAAACAACCCAAATATCCTCTAGCTGGTATATTCAAACAAACCATGGTAGATCCATGCAAAAGAATACTACTTTACGATAAAAAGAAATGAACTATTGATGAATCTCAAATGTATTATACTAAGCTGAAGGAGCCAGACTCCAAAAGCAACATCTCATATGATTCCATTTAGACACAGACATATTTGAAAAGGTAAAACTGCAGGGTGAAAGAACAAATCAGTGATTGCCAGGGTGAAGGTGGAGGAAGAGTTGACTTCAAAGGGACAGAATGAGAAAAACTGGAGGGCAATGGAATCATATTTTGATCTCAGTGGTGATTGTATGCATTTGACAAAGCACATTGAACTGAATACCAAAAGGCATTGATTTGACTACATGGAAATTTTAGAATAAATTTTATAAGGGAAAAAAGTGTGGTCTGTGTCTATCAGGTTTTAAAGTTTGAAACCACCTAGAATCAACCCCAGATCCATTAAATCTGAATCTCTGAAGATAGGATTCGGGCATCCCTAGTTTTTAAAGCTCCCCAGTTGGTTAAAATATATAGTAAAGGCAGAGAAACTCCATAATCGGAACCAGCAGCAGTATTACTTAGAAACATCTTAGAAATATAAATTCCTGGGGCTGAGGGTGGCTCAGTAGTAGAGCACTTACCTAGAATACAGTAGGCCCTGGGTTCAACTCCCAGCACCCTGGTACAGGGAATAGCAGCAAGTACTTGAAGTACTTGGATTCCCAGCCCTATTGAACCAAAACTCTAGAGGTGGGGCTCTGAAATCTGCTTTTTTCTTTTCTTTTCCTTTTTCTCTTTTCTTTTCCTTTTTTTTTTAGTCACACATAACATTAGGATTCATTGTGACATAATTATAAAAGCATGACATATAATTTGTTCTAATTCAGTCCCCAGTACTTCCCCTTTCCCTCCTCTCTCCCCTCCCCCTCTTCCCTTCCCTCTACTCTACCGAAATCTGTATTTTGACATACCTTCCAGATGGTTCTATTTCTTTCTTAAGTTTGAGATCATCATCTATGTTCATCATCTATGTTTCCTATAGTGTTAGGAGAATCTACCACCTGGGTGACCCTGGCTCCAGCCTCTTCCTCCCCACTGGGGCCCTTGATCTACCACCTAAAGGGCCAGCTGTGCATCAGTACCACACGCTAAGCTTTATCTTAGACTCAAGAGGCAACATGGTGGACAATTAACCAGCACTCCTGTTGTGGCTGTGACCTTGAACCTCAGCTCCTGGTTGTGTTTTGTTCACTCTCTCTGTACCCTCTACTGGTAATGTGAATATTCTAGGCTGGTTTTTCTAGCCCAAAGACTGGAATCTTCTTTTTAACCTAGTCCAGTAGCTAGAGGTCATGAAGCAGACCTCCAGGTACACTCTGCTACTATATTATTCTGTCCTTCTGTTAGCACTCCCATGCCATCCACTACACGGCACCATGAGTTTTGGAACCTATTCTTTTTATTTTTGGTAGCAGGGATTGAACCCAGGGGTACTTTACCACTGACTGAGCCACATCCCCAGCCCTTTTTTATTTTTCATTTTGAGACAGGGTCTTGCCAGTTCCTTAGCACCTCATTAAGTTGCTGAGGCTGGCTTTAAACTTGTGATCCTCCTGCCTCAGCCTCCCAAGTCACTGGGACCACAGGCATGTGCCACCACCTCTGGCTTGGAACCTGTTCTGCAAGATCAATTGGATTTCCCTCTAACAATAAGACCACCCGAGCCATTCCCTTGCTCCTATTCTAACCCTCTTTAGGACTTACTGCTGCCAGATGACACATCTCACATATACAAGGTCCAACATCTTCAGGTCAAATTCATAGCAAGAATGATCATCTTAAACTTACATGACCTCCACTCCTACTGCTTTTTGTTTTAATGAAACATTGGGAACTTCAGATGACACAAGTCCACATAACTCACCTTTAGCAGTTACCTTCTAATTTATCAAAGAATGGGAGAATTGTCGCCTGGCCATTTCTATTCTTGACATAAATGACATTGAGTTCTTAGGTCTAAGAGGAAAGAAAGAGAAGCAGAATTGGGAGGCAGACTAGATCTATCAAACCAGCCCACACTGGGATGGGGCCAGTCTATGCAAAAGGAACACCATCTTCACAATGGTCATTTAACAACAGCACAGTAAACATCTCTAGGACATGCGACAACCAAAGCAGATTGAACACATTCCAATTGTTCTATTTGGCAGGAAGACATGAAAGACATTTATTCTTTGGAATGAGTAATTGCACATGACTGTTCTGGGTTTTTTTTTGTTTGTTTGTTTGTTTCTGTTTCCATTGCCATCAACTGGGTATAGACCCTGAACGCTACCCACTAAGAAATGTTGCTACAGCTCCTGGTTGATGCCCCTGGCTGGATACTCTCCCATTGAAGCCTCCCTCCTCTAACCTAGACCAACTCTTCTAAAGGGAAGCTGGGATTGAATTACTTCTATGCCAGTAGCCCCCAGATGCTCCCTGTTCAGGGCCCTCAACCGTAAAAGTCCAGCCCACCTCCTCCAGCAAGAACCATCTCCAGCCAGCCTGGCTCTCTACTCCACAGGGGTCACCTCTATCATGAGCTGAGGGCTCTCTCAGTCTCCTCTACTCCCTCCTAATGTTCCTACCACCACCACAAATATTTTCCCCATTAAATCTGTCTCCTCCCATCTCCATGTCTGCTTCTTTGAAACAACATAAATGGAGACTGAAAAACAAAACCAAACCAAAAATTTCTGGACAAGTTTGTAAATTCATCCCAGATTACCAAAAGTTGGAAAGCACTTCTCCAAAGGAAATTCTCACACAAAACACTCCAAGATTCTCAATTTACCCATAGTCTAGCTCATTCTTCCTATTGATGGCTACATTCTCCCAGGGTACAGACATGAATCCTAAGCCTCGACAGGTTGAATGAATCGTCTGAAGGTCACGGAGCTCAGTGATAAAATCAGGGTTCTTGTCTCAAATTCTCACTGTTCATCCAACTGCAATTTATTGAACTTGAAATAAATCATAGGTGTTTGGATAACAGTATATCACCATCTGATATAAGGTAGTATAAACCATCTTCCTCATCACCATCCTCATTTCTCCCCGAGGCTCTTTGCAGTAAAGTGCAAAGCAGAACAGATCTGTTGGACCAAATATGGAAGACAGAATAATGGCCCCCAAAGATGTACCTGTCCTAAGACCCCAAACCTGAGATTATGAAAGTGTGGATGGAAAAGGGAGCTTCAAAGATGGGGTGAAATTAAGGATCTCAAAAGAGAAAAGTTATCCTGGGTTATCCCACGGGCCCTGTGTAGTCACAAGGGTCCAGGATGCAGGAGGACGAGAGTCAGAGATGTGAGAATCAGTGGGAGGTTTGAGGAAGGATGCTGCTTTGCTGGCTCTGAAGATGGAAGGGATTACAATAAAGGAATACAAGTAGCTTCTAACAGATGAAAAAAGCTAGGAAATATTCTCCCCCCAGAGCTTCCAGAGAGAACATGGCACTGATGATACTTGATTTTAGAACTTTTGACCTCTGGAACTGTAAGAAAATAAATTGTGGTTGTTTTAAGTCACTCAGTTTGTGGTAATTTGTTACAGCAGCAATAGGAACCTAATACACTGAACGCTCTAGACACCCACCACTAGAACACTCACCCAGGAGACACACACATGCACACAGGCATATGTACACACACACCCCATCACACTTTAGCCTCAACCTGCACTCTCAGTCTCATCAGGGTTCTTTGTTTGTTTGGTACTGGGGAGTAAACCCAGGGGTACTCCATCACTGAGCTACATCCCCAGTCCTTTTTATTTTTTATTTTGAGACAGGATCTCACTAAGATCATGAACTTGCTATCTTCCTGCCTCAGCTTCCTGAGTCACTGGGATTACAGGCATGCACCCCTGTACCCAACAAAACTCATGGTTCTTGCAAGTTCCCACCCTACTGTCTCCTTCCAGGACTGTCCAGGATACCCCTAAGGACCCTCAATTTCCAGTTCTCAATTTTTGCGGCTCTAATTTGTTTACCAGTGGAGTTGTGCTTTTTATTAAACAACAGGAAAATATCAGATTTCCCTAGTCCGTGCCCAGGAGTGGTTGTTCCACAGAAAGAAGACATAAAGTGCATTATATCAAAGACTGGAAAAAGCTCAGCTTCCTTAAAAATAAATGCACAAGCCGGGTGCAGCAGCCCACAACTCAGGAGGCTGAGACAAAGGATTTCAAGTTCAAGGCCAGCCTCAGCAATTTAGCAAGACCCTAAGCAATTTAGCAAGACCCTAATTTTGAGACCTTGTCTCAAAATTAAAATTTTAATATAAAAGGAGTGGGAATGTAGCTCAATGGTAAAGCAACCCTGAATAACAACAAAAAAAAAGTTAAAAATACACACACAATAAATGTGAACTTCCTCCCAGGAAGCTTTATATAAAAGTAGACAACACACAGTAACTTTCTGAGCTGACTGTTTGGAGACCCCACTAAAAAATAAAAAATAAAAAAGCATTCTTGGCTTGTTTTGGAATCTCACCCGCTGTGCTTGGGAAACTTTGGGACTTCAAATACAGCAGGACTCTGTGTGGTGGCTTCTCTGAAGCTTAACAAGGAGTGAGGAAGCATTGATACAGGATACCCTATGCAGTAACCATCACAGAAGTCTGCAGATAGAATAGAGACTGGAGGACAGCTGACAAAATCCCAAGGACATTGCACAGGACCCAATGTGAAGGCCCCTGTGACAATGTAGTTCCTAATTCGCGGGATCACTGGAGTTGGCAGCAGCTGTTCTGTGACACCCTCAGCAAAGTTTCCATTGCCCCCTTTCCATTGATCTCTGCTTAGTTAGTGCTGATTATTGTCAGGAAACGTAGGAAAGAATCACATAATAGCCCTGGCAATTTCCAGCCTGGGGTCTAATTACATAATTCTCCCCTGAGTGGGGGTCACAGAATCTGTTGCATTAGATAGCTTAGCAAATGAATTTATAAACTGCCTGAGCGTAGGATGCTTTAGTTAATACCTCATCGGAGAATTAACATTTAAATGCCTATCTCATCCTAGTGTATGATCAACTTTCAATCAGGGATAGAGAGAATTGAGGAGGACTATACAAATAGTGTTTATATAGTCAATGCTACCTTAGGGATTTTCAAGGATTCTTTTACTCAGCCAAAGGAAAATAAGAATGTTTGTTAAGGGCTGGGATTGTAGCTCAGCGGTAGAGTGCTTGCCTTGCATGTGTGAGGCCCTGGGTTCGATCCTCAGCACCACATACAAAGCAATAAAATAAAAACATTGTGTCCATCTACAACTAAAAAAAAAAAAAAAAAAAAAAAAAAAAGAATGTTTGTTAAAGCTCTGCAAGAGAAATTATTTGGTGAGCAAAGGTACAGAGTATTTAGAAAAAGTATCTTGCCTCACATGTAAGTCTTCACAGTATCTGATACCTTCTTTTTAATAAAAAAAAAAAAAAAAAGTTGTGCAAGGAGGTGCATACCTATAACCCCAGTAGCTCAGGAGGCTGAATCAGGAGGATCACAAGTTCAAGGCCAGCCTCAGCAACTTAGTGAATCCCTAAGCAACTTAGCAAGAACCTGTCCCAAAATAATAAAAAAGAGATGGGAATGTGGCTCAGTGGTTGAGCACCTCTGAATTCAATCTCTGGTTAAAAAAAAAAAAAATTAAAGCCCTTACTATCAAAGACAAGAACCATGAAAGATAAATTGATATACATGATCATATAATTTTTTTTTCATTTTGTAGGTCAAAGAAATTAAATACAATTAAAATATAAATTACAAATAAGAGAAATAATTATAACATAAAGGTGTATGTTCTTAACATACAAAGACCTCTTTACTCAAGAAAAGACACACCTCAGAGAAACAGGCAAACAAGATGTTATGGCTTGAATCTGAAATGTGCCCCAAAGGCTCCTGTGTTGAAGGCTTGTTCCCCAACTCAGCAGTGTTCAGAGGCGGGGCTATTGGGGAAGGATTAGGTCATGAGGGCTCTGACCTCATCAGTGGATTAGTGCATTGGATTAAAAATGTGATGGCCGGGGGCAGGGGACAGGGCTAAAACCAAAGGATCATGAGTTCAAAGCCAGCCTCAGCAACAGTGAGGCTCTAAGCAATTCAGTGAGACCCTGTCTCTTAATAAAATATAAAATAGGGCTGGGGATGTGGCTCAGTGGCCAAGTGCCCCTGAGTAACTCCCCCCAAAAAAGAAAATATGATGGTATTATTGGGAGGTGGTGGAAACCATAAGAGGTTGGGCCTAGCTGGAGCAAGTAGGTTACTAGGGCTCGCTCTTGCTTGCTGGGGGGCTGGCGTACACTCGCATGTTCCCCCCCCCCCCCTTTATCTCTCTCTCTCTCCTTCCTAGCTGCCATGAGATAAGTAGCTTTCCTCGGCCATGCCCTTCCACCATGTTTCCCTGCCTTACCTCAGGCTACAGCAATAAAGCCAGGTGACCATAGACTGAAACTCTGCAACCATGAGCCAAAATAAATCTTTCCTCCTCAAAGCTGTTTTGTTTGGTTGTTGTTGTTGTTGTTGTTGTTGTTTGGGGGTTTGGGGGGCTTTTTTGGTTTTGTTTTGTTTTGGTACCAGAGATAGAACTCAGGAGCACTTATCCACTGAGCCATACCTCTAGCCCTTTTTATTGTTTATTTTGTTGACAGGGTCTCTCTAAGTGGCTTAGGGCCTTGATAAGTTGCTGAGGTTGGCTTTGAACTCGCCATCCTCCTGCTTCTGCCTCATGAACTGCTGGGATTACAGACATGGCGCCACCTCACCCAGCCTCTAAGTTGTTTTGCTCAGGTGTTTTGTAACAGCAACATAACGCTGACTGACAGAGGAGGCAAAAGAAGGAAAATGAATGATCTATGAATATATAAGTAATATCTAACTGTATTCATCAAGAAGTACAAATTAAAACAATAAGTTTTCTCATCGGGTAGACTTTTTAAATGGATGACATCTTCTCACATATGACTGGTAAAAATAAAATTGGACACAATATTTCTGAACAGAAATTTAGAAAAACACATTTAAAAACCTTAAAATATGCATTCTCGAACTCACCATGCTGCTAGACGGTCACCATGAAGTTCAATCCCTTCGTGACCTCGGACCAAAGCAAAAACTGCAAACGCCACTTCAATGCCCCCTCGCATGTGCACAGGAAGATCATGTCTTCTCCGCTTCCCAAGGATTTGGGGCAGGAATACAACGTGTGCTCCATGCCCATCCGCAAGGACGACGAGGTCCAGGTAGTTTGAGGACATTACAAAGGTCAGCAAGTTGGCAAGGTAGTCCAGGTGCACAGAAAGAAATATGTCATCTACATTGAGCTGGTGCAACCTGAGAAGGCTAATGGCACAATCGTCCACGTGGGCATCCAACCAAGCAAGGTCGTTATCGCCAGGCTAAAATTGGACAAAGAGAGGGAAAAAAAGGCTTGAAGGCAAAACCAAGTCTCAACAAGTTTGAAAAGAGAAAGGTAAATACAAGGAAGAGCTCACTGAGAAAATGCAGGAGTGGAGGTAGCCTATGGTACAACCACAGTTCAATTGGCAATGCCTGGTGTGTGCTTCTCTGGAACTCTTCTGGGTCTCTAGAATGTTCCATTGCCCTCCTGTTTTGTTATGGATCTATGGCTCTATAAATCTGCTTTTGTAATTTTGGCTAATTAATTTTTTGAATAAAAATTAGAACTGTTTCCTAAAAAAAAAAAAAAAAAAGTGCTTATATATTGAAAATTAGGAATTTAATACATTATGATAAATCAAGCAATAGAATTCCATATAACAACTTAGAAAAATGTGTTTTATATATTGATTATAGAGAAATAGTCATGACATGTTGTTAGGCAACAAAAGGAGGTACAAATAGTATATATAATATAGTGAATTTTTGTCAGATAGATTAGAAAGATACAGAAAGAAGCTAGGCCCAGCAGCCCACACCTACAATCTCAGCTGCTTGGAAAGCTGAGGCAAGAGGATCACAAGTTTGAGGCCAGCCTGGGCAACTCAGTGAGAACCTGTCTCAAAATTTAAAAAGAGTGAGGCAGGAGAATCACGAGTTCAAACCCAGCTTCAGCAACAGTGAGGCGCTAGGCAACTCAGTGAAACCCTGTCTCTAAATAAAACACAAAATAGGGCTGGGGATGTAGCTCAGTGGTCGAGTGCCCCTGAGTTCAATCCTCAGTACAAAAAAAAAAAAAAATTGAGATAGCTTGGGCTTAGCTCCTGTTCCTGCCACTATTTGACTGGGTCATCTTGCTAAATGTAGCCTTTCTGAACCTCACTCTCCTAACATCCAAAATGCAGATAACAGCTGGGCACAGTGGTGCACACCTGTAATGCCAGTGACTCAGGAGGCTGAGGCAAGAGGATGACAAGTTTGAGGCCAAACTCTGCAACTCAATAAGACTCCGTCTCAAAATAAAATATAAAAAGGGCTGGGGAGTGTGGCTAAGTGATTAAAAATAAATAAAATGGGATAATAACAGTACTTCCTCCTTGTGTGACTGGAGGAAGAGATGAGATAATAGCTGTAACACCTGGCACTGTGTCTGGCTCTAGGAACCGCTGGACATAACTGCTTTTATATAACAAAACACCTCTTGCATGCTGCTTCAGAGTCTTGGCCCCACGCATCTCTTAGTACACTCCAGCTAGTTTCTACAGCACCAAACTCAAGCCCACACTGGTCTTTCTTCTCTGTTTTCTCCATGATGCTCTTACTCAGAGTTTACACTAGCAAGACCCAGAAATGCAGGTTTGAACAGCCTATGCATAAGTCCTTCCCCACCCCTCCCATTGAAAGGTCCCAATGTGTATGTCACATAGCACAGGGCTCTGTATGGGTTGGAGATTAAAACCAGCACTTTGGCTAGACGGGGTGGCACAGGCCCATAATCCCAGCAACTCTGGAGGTTGAGGATCGCAAGTTCAAAGCCATCCTCTGCAACTTAGCGAGGCCCTAAGCAACTTGGTGAGACCCTAAATAAAATATAAAAAGGGCTGGGGATGTGGTTCAGTAGTTAAGTGCTTCTGGGGTTCAATCCCTGGTACCAAAAAAAAAAAACAAAAACAGCATGCTAAGCTTTGAGGGGTCAACCAGTTGCTTCCAGCGGTGATCACATTATACCCATCTTGAGTCTCCCCTCCCCTAGGCTCTTGTCCCTCACCTTAGCTCCCTTTCAGTTTCTTCTTTCTTGGAAATCCAGCCAGAGTTTCAAATGCCTCTAGATAGGCACATTGTTATGGTTGGTTCTTCTTTTTCTTCCGTTCCTTCATCTCTATTTTTTTTTTTTAATGCAGTACTAGGGGTTGAACCCAGGGCCTCAGCAGGCTCTCAACACTCCAGCACTGAGCTACGGCCCCAGCCCTCCCTGGGCTCTATTTTCTAATTAGTCCTACAAAGCACACATCTACATCTCATGATTTTTAAGTCTTTTGTCCCTCAAGCCTATAATCACATCTTCAAAGTAAATTGACCTTTGTTATAAAAGTAACATGAAATGAGGGTTAGAGAGAAAGTGTGGAAATGTGATATTAATCGTTGCTAGCCAAAAAAAAAACCCAACATGGAGTCCTTGCAGGAAGTGGGGAAGATAGGAGACAGGGAGCGTAGTTTTATTCTCCCCAGTTGTTCCTGGATGTTCCGCAGCCCCCTCTGAGGCCAGTTTCTCAGAGGAAGGCAGAGAAGGAGGGAGGGAGAGGAAGGGCTTCTCGCTTTCCTTTGTTCTCCCGACTGGCTCCCTGAGGTGGGAATGAGGAGCAGGGCCCCTTCTGTTCCAGGCCTTCTGTTCAGCGGAGGTGCTAACTGGTTGACAGGCCCAGGTAAAGGCCGACTCAGAAGGGGGCAGGAGGAGTGACAAACTGGGTGTGAAGGCCCCTTGCAGAGCGGGAGCAGAGCTGGAGTGAGCCATTTGCCTGTGGCTCAGAAGGCAGAGAGGCATCTCTGTGTTCAGGAGCAGGGAGTCACCTCAGGGGGCTCATAATTAAAAAGCAGGGGGCTCTGCTGAAGATTGTGTGCGTCACCGAGTGGAATTTGGGCCCTGCTGGTTTAGTGTCTGCTCACTAGCTAAGAATCAAAGCACCAAAGATGCCAAACTCCAGCATCATGTCTGTGTGTCTGAGTGGCAGAGAGAAGCCTATGCCCATGGCCAGGGCTGGGCTGGACAGCACAGAAACTGGACGGGGTGCCCCAGAATTTGATGACAAGGTCATCCTCTAAATCAAGAAATTTGTCCTCAAAACCTCATAAATTAAAAATTATAAGAGAAGCCACCAGAGCCCTGCTTCCTTGAGTATAACCCACATGGAGGACTTTTTTTTTAATTCTCACTAATTACATTTTTAAATTATGATTAAGAAACACAATACATGCTGAGTACAGTGGCACACATCTATAATCCCAGCACTTAGGGAGGCTGAGACAGGAGAATCGCGAGTTCAAAGCCAGCCTCAGCAACAACGAGGCATTATGCAACTCAGTGAGACCCTGTCTCTACATAAAACACAAAATAGGGCTGGGGATGTGGCTCAGTGGTCAAGTATCCCTGAGTTCCATCCCCAGTATTAAAAAAAAAAAAAAAATAGAAACACAGAAACACAATACGTAAGATTTATCATCTCAGCCACTGTTAAGTGTGCAGTCATGTTATCAGTACATACATTGTTGTGCAATAGGTCTCTAGAACTTTTTCAACCTGCAATACTGGATCTTTAAAACTGTAGTATGTATACACAATGGAATATTACTCAACCCTAAAGAAGAATGAAATTCTGGCACTTGCCAGTAAATGAATAAAACTAGAGAATATTATGCTAAGCAAAATAAGCCAATCCCAAAAAGACCAAATGTTTTCTCTGATAGGTGGATACTAATTCACAATAAGGAGGCAAGGCTAGGGAAGAATACAGATACTTTGGATTAGAGAGAGGGGGGTAAAGGGAGGGTAGGGGGAATGGAGTAGGAATGATAGAATGAATTGGACATTATTATCCCATGTGCATATATGATTACATGACCTGTATAATTCTACATCATGTACAACCAAAAGAATGAGAAGTTATGCTCCATTTATGTATGATGTGTCAAAATGCATTGTACTGTCATGTACAACTAATTAAAACAAAAACATATTTTTAAAAAAAAAAACTGCATCTTTAGACCCATTAAACAATACCCACTTCCCTCCTTTCTGGTCCCTGACAACTACCACTCTCCTTTCTGCTTCTAAGAGTAACTCCTTTAGGTACCTCATTCAAGCAGAATCGTACAGTATTTGTCATCTGTAACTGGCTTGTTCCAGTTAGCATAATGTCCTTCAGGTTCATCCGTGTTGTAGCCCATGACAGGATTTTTTTTTTCCATTTTCAAGGCTGTATACTACACCCTTGTATTTGTCGTGAACAGTTTTGCTGCACCTTGTGCTGATTCACGTCTGCTCGCAAAGAAGGAGACATGGCCTCTGGAGAGCTCAAATGTGAGAGTCAGGGGTCATTCATTTGTCCTTGATCTATTTATATATCAAATATGTACTGAAGCTTACTATGTCCCACTGTCCCAATGCATGAGAAGACAGAGTCCCTGCCTTCAAAGTACTTCCAGCCCCACAGGGGCCAAACCCACACCAGTGAGCCCCAAGAGGCCCAGTCAGATGCCACAGGGAGCAGAGCCCTGGGTGTGGAGCAGGCCCCTGGCTTGGGGGAGAGAGTGGGCAGCCGTTCACTGGGATGAAGGAGGATCGGTATGGGAAGAGGAGCCGCTGTGGAAACAAAAGTGCTGAAGAGCCATGAGAATAATCTTGCTGTGATGAAGGAAGACACATACAGTGCCGCCTGTGAAGTGTCCTTGCCAAAACAGAACTTGAATCTAACCGAATCTCTAAGTCCTAGTTTCCCAATCTTGGCAGGATAAACATTTGGGACCAGATAAGTCCTTATTGCAGGAGAGGGTACTTTCCAACGTGTTGTAGAATGTTGAGCAGCGTCCTTGGCTTCTACCTACTGTATGTCAGGAGCTCCCACCCAGCTGTGACAACCAAAACTGCTTTGGGTACTGCTAAATTTCCTTTCAAAATTGTCCCCCGTGAAGAACCACTGTTGTCTCTGAGGTAATGAGGGCTTCAGGAATGGTTAGATCAGGGCTCTGACGGTTTCTCTGCATGTTTTCAGCAGTTACCCGCTCCTTATGTCAGCATCATTCTAAATCTGGCTTTGTTCAACTATATCAGAGTAGCTGCTGCAGCTCCAGACCTCACATCCACATACATTGATCAGAAAAGCAAGAGTTCTCCCCCCAACCACTGAGCAAAGGTCTGACTTCATTCTTTTTTTTTTTTTAATGTTTATTTTTTAGTTGTAGGTGACAGAATATCTTTATTTTATTTTTATGTGGTGCTGAGGATCGAACCCAGTGCCTTATGCATGCTAGGCGAGCACGCTACCGCCGCGCCATAATCCCAGCCCCTGACTTCATTCTTATTAGGCTAACGTAAATCCTGCTTCCTTTCCTATCTGAATCACTGTTGTCAGAGAGAAAGGCAGCACTCATTGGCTTGAGCTCATGTTAGGTGTCTATCCCTGAATCAGTACATTCATATACTTTTAAAATACCGAATGCAGGACTGGGGATGTAACTCAAATGTTAGAGCGTCTGCCTCACATATACAAGACCCTGGTTTGATCCCCAGCACTGCAACAAATATAAGCATATTGAATGCCTACTGTGACAATCCCCTGTATATCCTTCCAGTAAATCTCTCTTTTCTGTTCAACTTAGTTGGAAGAGGATTCATTACTAGCAACCAACAAAAAGATCTTAAGACAGCCTATATCTGCAGCATACTGAAAGGGAGCTCTGACAATCAGGTAAACCTAAAATCAGTCCTTGTATTAGAGTCCTCTAAAGGAACAGAATCTATAGAATATATATGTAGTCATAAAAGGAGATTTATTAAAACGACTTACATGATCAGAGGCTGGATAGCGACAATGGCTGTCTGTAGGCCAAAGAGCTGAAGAAGCCAGTAGCTGCTCAGTCCAAGAAGCTGGAAATCTCAGAACAAGAGGGACCAAGGACACAGCCCCGTCTGAGGCTGAAGTCCTGGAGGCTCCCCAGATAGTCGTTGGTGTGAATCTGAGTCCTTTGGGTTTTTATCCTTGTGGTTCTTGGGGTTGAACCCAGGGTGCTCTACCACTGAGCTACATCCCCAGCCATTTTTATTTTTTTATTTTGAGATAGGGTTGTCATACGCTGTCCAGGCTGGCCTTGAATTTGCAATCCTCCTGCCTCAGCCACCCCAGTGGCTGAGATTACAGCGCTGCACCCAGCCATGAGTTCAAGTTCAAAGACTGAAGAGGCTGGAGTCTGATATCCACAGGGGATGACGCAACAGCTGCAGAAAGAAAAATAGAACCTGCTTAAGAAGAACCCAGCTTGCAGGTGTGGGCAGCTTCCCTCTTCTTCCATTGTCTGTTCCCTGCAGGTCCCCAGCCTATTGGATGGTGCTGCCCACATTCAGGATGGGTTCACTTACCCCCATGACACACCTAGAAGTGTGCTTTTCCAATTTTCTCTGAATCCAGTCAAGTTGAACCAACACAGTCCAAATACAACCAATATGTTGAATAATCAAGATGCCCAAAGAAATGTTCAAAATGGGCTCATTCATTGTCTCTCGCATCCCTTGAAATTTTATTTACTAAGGAATCAGTTTCTTCTCAAATGAAAATACCACCACTTCTTTTGCCCACTCATTGGTCAGGGATAATCCTGAAGTCACTGTTAAATCCCAAACATGGTCTTGGCTCCAAAATAAGGATGCTGAGTCAGTATAATATTGGGGACATGCTTATACTTAAAAAGTATTTATTCTTGGTCAACAAATATATGAAAAAATGTTCAACATCTCTAGCAATTAGAGAAATGCAAATTAAAACTACACTGAGGGGGCTGGAGTCGTGGCTCAGTGGTAGAGTGCTTACCTAGCACGTGTGACACACTGGGTTCGATCCTCAGCACCACATAAAAATAAATAAAGGTATTGTGTCCACCTACAACTAAAAAAATATTTTTAGAAAAACTACACCAAGATTCCATCTCCCTCCAGTCAGAATGGCAATTACCAAGAAAACAAGTAACAACAAATGTTGGCGAGGATGTGGGGGAAAAGGCACACTCATGCATTGCTGCTGGCACTGCAAATTGGTGCAACCACTCTGGAAAGCAGTATGGAGATTCCTTAGAAAACTTGGAATGGAACCACCATTTGACCCAGTTATCCCACTCCTCAGCATATATCCAAAGGACTTAAAATGAGCATACCACAGTGACATGGCCACATCAATGTTTATAGCAGCTCAATTCACAATAGCTAAGCTATGGAACCAACCTAGGTGGCCTTCAACAGTCAAATGAATAAAGAAAATATGGTGTATATATACACAATAGAGTATTACTCAAGCCATAAAGAAGAAAGAAATTATGGCATTTGCCAGTAAATGGATGGAACTGAAGACTATCATGCTAAGTGAAATAAGTCAATCCCCCTCCCAAAAAAATGAATGTTCTCTCTGATATGCAGATGCTAACACACAATGAGGTGGTAGGGAGGGAAGAATAGAAGTACTCTGGATTAGACAAAGGGGAATGAAGGGAAGGGAGGGGGATGGGAATAAGAAAGACAGTAGAATGAATTGAACATAACTTTCCTATGTTCATATATGAATACACGACCAGTATAATTCCATATCATATCCAGCCACAAGAATGAGACCCTAAACCGGGCATGGTGGTGCACGCCTGTAATCCCAGTGGCTTGAGAGGCTGAGGCAGGAGGATTGCAGGCTCAAAGCCAGCCTCAGCAACAGCAAGGCGCTAAGCAACTCAGTGAGACCCTGTCACTAAATAAAATACAAAAAAGGACTGGGGGGGCTGGGATTGTAGCTCAGTGGTAGAGCGCTTGCCTTGCGTGCAGGAGGCACTGGGTTCGATCCTCAGCACCACATAAAAATAAATAAATAAATATATTGTGTCCATCTACAACTAAAAAAATATTTAAAAAAAAAAAAGAATTGGGGATGTGGCTTCGTGGTTGAGTGCCCCTGAATTAAATTCCTGGTACACGCCCCCCCTCAAAAAAATGAGATCCTATACTCCATGTATATATGAAATGTCAAAATACACTCTACTGTCATGTGTATCTAAAAAGAATAAATAATAAAAAAGATCAGCTCTTGGGTTGAAGACAATGAAAACATTGGATACTCATGTACCATAAGCAGAAAAAATTAATTCCAGATATGTTCCACCATTAAATTTTTAAAGACATAATTTTAACTCTAGGAAGGTTTTAAGTGGATATTTGACTGATTTTGAAAGATTGTAATAGAGAACTTTCTAAGCCTAAAGGTAATGAATGAGGGGATAACAGAATAGGTTTAACATTTCTTTTTACCAAAAACACTTGGATATTAAGAAACTGCTGTTCAGCTGGGCACACAGCTATAATCCCAGCAACTCAGAAGGCTGAGGTAGGAGGATCACAAGTTTGAGGCCAGCCTCAAATTTTTAAATAAATAATTAATAAATAGAACAGGCTGGGAACATAGCTCAGCAGTAGAGCAACCCTGGATGGATTCGATCTCCAGTACCCAAAAAAAAAAAAAAAAAAACCACACTACTGCTCAATTAAGCCTCAAGAAAATCTAGGATCAGAGGCAGTAAAGACCATAAGAAATGAACCCACACAACAGACCAGAAACATCTTCCTTTATAATTCCATAAGTCACTTTGAACTGAATTGCTCAATTCTAAACTCTTTCCTGAGACATATGGAAATCATGTGTCTAATTAACACAGGCCAAGAGCAGACTATTGTGTTCGGTTTATTCATTCCACAAAAACTATTATGAGCCCAGACTCCACCCAGCACTGTTCCTGGCTCCTGGGATCCAATGGCCAACAGGATCATGGTTACTCTCATGTGTTTTTAAAATTACAAACAGAGATTAACAAATGCGTTCACATTGCGAGGAAGTGCTCTCTAATACAAGCTGGTATGTTTGCAACCCAGAATAGATTTCATTGAACAAGGTTTTCACCATTGAGGTGTGGTTTTCAACTTTGTATTTTGAAGTAATGAGGAAATATTTTTAAATTCCTGGCTCCTACTCCCATAGATTCTGTCATAATATGAGGTGAAGCCTGGGTATCAATTTTTTTTCTTTTAATCTCTTCAAATAATTCTAATGTGGTCTGAGAACTCCTGAAAAGAGTATATAAAAGAAACTACCACTAGATGTCGCTGTCCCCAAAGGTTTGCTGAGAGTCCTCAGGTAGTCAAAGGAAATTTCCAATTTTAAAAAATTCCTCCATCTCTCTTTGGCCTGAATAAAGCAAGTGACACAAAACCCATATATATTCGTTTTATCTCTGCCATAATAAAATACCACAGACTGTGTAGCTTAAATAGAAGTTGTTGTTGTTTTACAGTTCTGAAGCTTTGCTGGTCATGGGGTTGCAGGCCTGTAATCTCAGGAGGCTAAAGCAGGAAGATTGCAAGTTCAAAGCCAGCCTCAGCAACTTAGCAAGGCCCTACCTCAAAATTTTGAAAAAGTAAAAAATAAAAAGGTCTGGGGATGTGGCTCAGTGGTAAAATGCCCCTGGGTTCAATCCCTAATACCAAAAAACAAAAATACAATTCTGGAGACTTCAAGTCAAGATGTTGGCCAAGTTGGTTTCTCCAGATTCCTCCGTCCTGGGCCACCTTCTTCTTGCACCCTCACATAGTCCTAACCTCCTCTTTGTATAATGACAACAGTCATACAGGATCAGAACCCACCCCATGTTCATGGAATCACCTCTTGACAGGCCCTATCTCCAAATACAGTCCCATTCTGAAACATGGAAGATTAAGATTTCAATACAAAAATGGGAGGGCACGGGAGCAATTCAGGACTTAAGACCACGAAATCAAAACCAAAACCAATCCAGTTGGTAAACTGCAAAGTCATTTCCCAGACATTCACAGGTCTAAAGTTCTTCAACATGGCAACTATAGAGAATAGTTACATTTTCACCCTCCCCCCACCCCGCAAAAAGTCACACCTGTTATTCAGTTTTAATTCCAAGTTATCCAAACAGCCCACTGGGACTCAGAATTAAAGTATTCCTTTTGTTATTGAACTCTTATTTCCTGACCAGGACTCTTTTTTTTCCTGTTTTCTTTTTAATATTTTTTAGTTGTCAATGAACCTTTATTTTATTTATTTATATATGTAGTGCTGAGAACCAAACCCAGTGCCTCACACATGCTAGACAAGCACTCTACCTCTGAGCCACATCCCCAACCCCTGACCAGGACTCTTGAACTTAAAAAAAAAAAAAAAAATCCCGAGAGAAAAGAATAGAGTGTATTATGGTGATAAGTTATATTTTCATTATTTTTACAACATAAGTGATTGTATCTTCATTGAAGAAAATTTAGAAAGTATGAAACAACAAAAAAATTGCTTAAAATCATCCAAAACTCCGTTGCCAACAAACACTTAGAATAAGTCCATCTGGATTTGTCCTCGCTGCATGTAACTATGTATACTCAAAAAAGGAACTACATGGCTTTGTTTGTAACCTAATTTTTTCACATAACAAAATATCCTGAGCAATAGTCAATAGTAATACACTAAAGGTTTGAGAGAAGTCTACAATCATTTTGTGCATTTATTTAAATAATAGTTATGCAAGCCGGGCATCGGTGGCTCATGCTTGTAATCTCAGCACTTTGGGAGGCTGAGACAGGAGAATTGTGAGTTCAAAGCCAGCCTCAGCAACAGCGAGGCACTAAGCAACTCAGTGAGACCCTGTCTCTAAATAAAACACAAAATAGGGCTGGGGATGTGGCTCCATGGTCAAGTACTCCTGAGTTCAATCCCAGATACTGAAAAATAATAATAATAGTTATGCAGGTATACCTTCAAAATTTCAAACCACAGTGGAGCATATAAATCTGAAAACTCCCCTTCTCCTTTCCATTTCCATTCCCACTCCCAACCCGCAAACGCATCTTTCAAAGACGAAACATAGGACTGTCCCAGAACCTCAAAAAATACTAGATAATGCCATAGGACATTGATCCCCACACCCTATAACTAAGCCACTATGTGAGAACTGTGTGCTGAATAGTTGAAAGTTACAGGTTGCCAAAAGTCCCTACCTACCACTAAAAAAGAAAGACACCCACAGCTGTCTGATAGGGAGACTGAGGATCCCATAACCACCCTTTCCCAGCCATCTGAAGACTGACTCGGAGATAAGTTATGATGTGAACTTAGAGGCCTGACTCATGGTGGCTTGCTGCTAGCACAGTCTGTCTGCTGAAAGCATTCCTAACCTTTGCACACTACCTAAAAGGACCGCTTAGGTCTCTCCACGACAATAGCCACCAATGTACAATGCTGTTTAAATTTAAATTCGCTAAAATTTGGGGCTGGGGTGGTGGCTCAGTGGTAGAGTGCTTGCCTAGCATGCGTGGGGCACTGGGTTCAATTCTCAGCACCACATATAAACAAATAAGTAAAATAAAGGTATTGTGTTCATCTACAACTAAAAAATTATTTTTAAAAATTTGTTAATATTTAAAATTCTACAAAACAGGAAGTCCCTTTCAACACCCTGCCCCCTGGTTATCACTGAGTACCACTGACCCATATGCATGGGCTCCACCCCAGCTGGAAAGAGGCTGAGCTAGAAAGGAAGTGAGAGTCAACACTCTTACCATGATGCCTAGAGCCAATGCTGCCTCCAGGACACTTTTTCTCTCTTTTTTTTTTTTTCTTTTTGGTACCGGGGATTGAACTCAGGCACTCAACCACTGAGCCACATCCCCAGCCCTATTTTGTATGTTATTTAGAGAGAGGGTCTCTCACTGAGTTGCTTAGCACCCCGCTTTTTGCTGAGGCTGGCTTTGAACTTGTGATCCTCCTGCCTCAGCCTCACGAGTCGTTAATATTATAGGCGTGCACCATGGCACCTGGCTCCAGGATTCCCTTTTAAAGCTCTCTGTCACATGTCAGTTTGCATTTTGGTTGAAGATGAACCAAATAAGACCTGCCCAGGAATCCCAACCTATGTGACTACAACCAAGCAAGATTAGCAAGAGAGGACTCCTAGGAGGAGGAACTCCCACCTGCAAACCCTGAACCTGCTTCCCCTCCCCATCCTGAGCCATGCACAACTCGCAAGGGCCTGAACCAACATGCTGAAGAGCCTCTTCAAGTCAGAAGTCAGAGCTGAGACATTCTCAGTCCCAAATCAGAGCTGGACTCACATGTCCAGACCAGTACTGAAAAGCCTGGTTATTGGCAGAACAAAGAATACCTTCCTCAGGGTGCCAACATCCATGTGCACAAGCTGCACCAGGAGGAATTCCAGTTCTATCAGAAAAGTCACACTGAGCCCCTGGGGAAGGGATTCACTCAGAAGAGAAGCCGTCACACATGAATACCAAATCAAAATATCTTCGGAACCCTCCAAAAAAAAAGAGAAATTTCCTAGAACTTCTCCTGGCAGGAATGTGTCTAAATCGCCACCCCTGGTCCAAAACACCAACAAGACAGCAAATTAACTTGAACTTCAAGTTGCCACATGCTATGGTGAGCATTCGGAAAAACCAAAGTCCTTTTGCCATATCTAAAGTACACCTGACAATCTCTCCTCCCCTCACCATGCACACTCAGGCACACACACTCACTCAGTTGAGTGTTTTCACCGCAAATGAGACACACCCTGAAGAAAGTTCTTTTTACATTTTATTTCAAGTTTTAGTACAAGCCAAGCAAGTTTCATAGACACCGAGGAATCATAGTAGCAAGTTTATACCTTTTCCTGTCCTCTTTCCCCACTTTTCTTCTTTCAGTTCCTCTCACTTCCTGGCCAAGTCAGCTACACCAAAGATGGCATTTGAGCATCTTGTGAATCCACTAACTTCATAAACCCATGGCCACTTGGACCAAGGAGGAAAGGGAGCACATTTTATCATGCTGAACAGCAACAGAGAAGCTAAGAGAGGGCCTTCACTGGGGTGCAGGATGAAGTAGCAAGTAAACCAGATCTGAGAGCTGAGCTGTGGCTTCCTCCCTACTCAAGAGGGCAGCTTGTAAACCTGGGTCCTGGAGAGGATGAAATCCACATGGCTATTGTCCCGGAGGAGGGAGAAAGCCTGGCACATTTCAGAACATTCTATGCCAGCGAAACGTGCTATGGACCAAATGGAGCAATTGTGGCAAGCAGCAATCCACGTGCCCTTGGCCTCTGTCAGTACCAAAATCTGTGCCCTCAGCCATTAACTTCTTTAATGATTATTGATCTTAAGAGGCCCTAAATTACAAAGCAAATAGCCACAAAAGGGAAAACCTTCAGGGTATCCAGTGCTATGAGGAAAGAGGGAATGGGCTACCAGAGACCTGAGGACCAGCAGGGGTTCAAAGAAACCCCAAGAAAAAGATGGGAGAAAACTGGGGTAGTCAGAGGCATCACTTTGAGGTTAACCCTGGATCTCCAGGACCACTTAAAGCTGCCCAGTTCCCCACAAGTTCAAGTACAGGGCTCCAATATCTAAGATCACACACAAGTTTCCAAGGCTTTAGTCATTTAGTCACGCTGGAAACATCAGCCTTTTGATGGACAACTGGTGAAACAAGATCCAAAAGGGCCTGAAAAGCCAGCTCTTGGCCTAGCAGGGGCCCTTGCCGAGGAGGCTAGATACAGAAGCCTCGGGTGAATGTAACTCACAGATGCACTGGGTTTGTCATAGAGTTACTGGCCCATGCACAGTTTTTAAAATTTGAAATGGATGCCAACATTTAAAGATTAAAAGATTTCACCTTAGAAAAAAATTGTCCCAATACAAAAACAACAAAAATCCAGATTATTGAATCAGCTCTCAGGCACCTTTATTTATTTATTTATTTATTCTAATTAGGTATACATGATAGCAGAATGCATTTTGAATCATTGTACAGAAATGGAGCACAACTTTTCATTTCTCTGGTGGTACACAATATAGAGTTGCATCATACGCGCAGTCATACACGAATCTAGGGCATTGTTGTCCATCTTATTCCACCATCTTTCCTGTCCCCATGTCCCATCCTGTCCTTTCCCTCCTTTGACCAAAGTTCCTCCATTCTTCCCATGCCCTCTCCCCCATTATGGATCAGCATCCACTTATCAGAGAGAACATTTGGCCTTTGGTTTTTTGGGATTGGCTTACTTCACTTAGCATGATGTTCTCCAACTCCATCCATTTACCTGCAAATGCCATAATTTTATTCTCTTTTATTGCTGAGTAATATTCCATTGTGTGTATATACCACAGTTTCTTTATCCATTCATCTATTGAAGGGCATCTAGTTTGGTTCCACGGTTAAGCTATTGTGAATTGAGCTGCTATAAACATGGATGTGGCTGCGTCACTGTAGTATGCTGTTTTTAAGTCCTTTGGGTACAGACCAAGGAGTGGGATGGCTGGGTCAAATGGTGGTTCTATTCCAAGTTCTAAAGAATCTCCATACTGCTTTCCAGATTGGTTGCACCAATTTGCAATCCCACCAGCAATGTGTAAGTGTGCCTTTTCCTCCACATCCTCGCCAACATTTGTTGTTTGTAGTCTTGATAACTGCTATTCTGACCTGCGTGAGATGAAATCTTAGAATTTTGATTTGCATTTCTCTAATGGCTAGAGATGTTGAACATTTTTTCATATGTCTGTTGTTCGATTGTATATCTTCTTCTGAGAAGTGTCTGTTCATCTCCTCAGCCCATTTATTGATTGGGTTGTTGGTTTTTTTGATGTTAAGTTTTTTGAGTTCTTTATATATCCTGGAGATCAGTACTCTATCTGATGTGCGTGTGGCAAAAATTTGCTCCCAAAATGTAGGATCTCTGTTCACCTCATTGATTGTTTCTTTTGCTGAGAAAAAGGTTTTTAGTTTGAATCCATTCCATTTGTTATTTCTTGCATTTTAGAAGTCTTATAAAGAAAGTCAGGGCCTAATCCAACATGATGAAGGGTTAGGCCTACTTTTTCTTCTATTAGGTGCAAGGTTTCTGGTCTAATTCCTAGGTCCTTGATCCACTTTGAGCTGAGTTTTGTGCATGGTGAGAAATGGGGGTTTAGTTTCATTTTGCTGCATATAGATTTCCAGTTTTCCCAGCACCATTTGTTAAAGAAGCTATCTTTTCTCCAATGTATGTTTTTGGTGCCTTTGTCTAGTATGAGATAACTATATATTTTTTTCTTTTCTTTTCTTTTTTATTTTGGCTTACATGTTAACAGTGCAATTTGATTCATTGTACATAGATAGAGGATAACATATCAATTCTCTAGTTGTAAGTTATATAGAATCACAACATATATGCAGTCATACATAAAGTTAGGGTTATTATGACCATCTTATTCCACCACCTTTGCTGTCCCCATGCCCCCTACCCCCTTACACCCCATTGTTCCCATGTCCTTCCCCACGTTATGGATCAGCATCCACTTATCAACAAGTACATTCGGCATTTGGTTTTCTGAGATTGGCTTACTTCACTTAGCATAATATTTTCCAACTCCATCCATTTACCTGCAAATGCCATAATTTTATTTTCTCTTATTGCTGAGTAATATTCCATTGTCTATATATACCACAGTTTCTTTATCCATTCATCTATCGAAGGGCATCTAGGTTGGTTCCACAGTTTAGCTATTGTGAATTGAGCTGCTATAAACATTGAAGTGGCTGCAGCACTGTAGTATGCTGTTTTTAAGTCTTCTGGACACAGACCTAGGAGTGGGATAGCAGGCTCAAATGGTGGTTCCATTCCAAGTTTTCTAAGGAATCTCCATACTGCTTTCCAGATTGGTTGTACCAATTTGCAGTTCCACCAGCAATGTATGAGTGTGCCTTTTTCCCCACAACCTCGCCAACATTTATTGTTGTTTGTATTCTTGATAATTGCTATTCTGACTGGCGTGAGATGAAATCTTAGGGTAGTTTTGATTTGCATTTCTCTGATTGCTAGAGATGTTGAACATTTTTTCATATGTCTGTTGATGGATTGTATATCTTCTTCTGTGAAGTTTGTGTTCAGCTCTTTGGCCCATTTATTGATTGGGTTGTTGGTTTTTTGGTGTTAAGTTTTTTGAGTTCTTTATATATCCTGGAGATGAGTGCTCTATCGGATGTGTGTGTGGCAAAAATTTGTTCCCAGAATGTCGGCTCTCTGTTCACTTCATTAATTATTTCTTTTGCTGAGAAGAAGCTTTTTAGTTTGAATCCATCCCATTTGTTGATTCTTGATTTTACTTCCTGTGCTATAGGAGTCTTGTTAAGGAAGTATGGTCCTGATCCAACATGATGAAGATTTGGGCCTATTTTTTCTTCTATTAGGCATTGGGTCTCTGGTCTGATTCCCAGGTCCTTGATCCACTTTGAGTTGAATTTTATGCATGGTGTGAGATAGGGGTTTAGTTTCATTTTGCTGCATATGGATTTCCAGTTTTCCCAGCACCATTTGTTGAAGAGGCTATCTTTTCTCCAGTGTACGTGTTTGGCTCCTTTATCTAGTATAAGGTACCTGTATGTAAGTGGGTTCGTCTCTGTGTCTTCTATTCTATACCATTGGTCTACATGTCTATTTTGGTGCCAGTACAATGCCGTTTTTGTTACTATAGCTTTGTAGTATAATCTGAGGTCAGGTATTGTGATGCCTCCTGCTTCACTCTTCTTGCTAAGGATTGCTTTGGCTATTCTGGGTCTCTTATTCTTCCAAATGAATTTCATGATTGCCTTTTCTATTTCTATAAGGAATGACGTTGGAATTTTAATTGGGATTGCATTGAATCTATATATCGCTTTGGGAAGTATGGCCATTTTGACAATATTGATTCTGCCTATCCAGGAGCATGGGAGATTATTCCATCTTCTAAGGTCCTCTTCAATTTCTTTCTTCAGTGTCTTGTAGTTTGCATTGTAGAGGTCTTTCACTTCTTTTGTTAAATTGATTCCCAAGTATTTTATTTTTTTTGACGCTATTGTGAATGGGATAGTTTTCCTAATTTCTTTTTCAGAGCGTTTATCACTGATGTATAGAAATGCAATTGATTTGTGGGTGTTGATTTTATATCCTGCTACTTTGATGAATTCATTTATTAGTTCTAAAAGTTTTCTGGTAGAAATTTTTGGATCCTCTAAGTATAGAATCATGTCATCCGCAAATAATGATAGTTTAAGTTCTTCTTTTCTGATTCGTATCCCTTTTATTTCTTTAGTCTGTCTAATTGCTCTGGCTAGTGTTTCAAGGACTATGTTGAATAGCAGTGGTGAGAGAGGGCATCCCTGTCTAGTTCCCATTTTCAGAGGGAATGATTCCAATTTTTCTCCATTTAGGATGATGTTGGCCTTGGGTTTAGCATAGATAGCTTTTACAAAGTTGAGGTATGTTCCTTCTATTCCAAGTTTTTCTAGTGTTTTGAGCATAAAAGGGTGTTGTATTTTGTCAAATGCCTTCTCTGCATAGATTGATAAAATCATATGATTCTTATCTTTAAGTCTATTGATGTAATGTATTATATTAATTGATTTCCATATGTTGAACCAACCTTGCATCCCTGGAATGAATCCCACTTGATCATGGTGCACTATTTTTTTGATATGTTTTTGTATGCGATTTGCCAGAATTTTATTGAGAATTTTTGCATCTATGTTCATCAGGGATATTGGTCTGAAGTTTTCAGATCGGAAGAGCACACG
>PVHX01018043.1:0-38323 GCA_004024805.1 Geosciurus inauris
GCTTGGCAATCGCAAGATTTTGTTTCAATGGCACTTTGTGGGGCTCACTCCACCCATCAAAATAATTGTTTGACTTAATGTGAAATCTGAGTTCTGTCGTCCCTGGGAACTCGGGGCCGGCTGCTGGTGATGGCTGGTGCTCATTTCAGCATCTCGAATTAACAGCAGCTTGGAAGTCTCCCTAATTAGTTACAGTACTGTTGGAGGTGTCATTTTATTTTATTTTATTTTTATTTCTTCATGAGCCAAATAACATATTGCTGCTTAAGTCTCTGGAAGACAGGGAGCTATAAATAAAATTATAATTTACTTGAAGTCTATCACACAGATCGACCAAGTTCAAAAGTAAGTTTTAATTTGACTAATGAGATGAAACTTTCTCGGCAGAGTAGAAGGTGTGGGTAGGAATATGACTCAGTTGCAAAGAGGATGGAAATCTCTGGAAAGCCAGGGGGACAGTACAGCCCAGTGACAAGAAGAGGATCTGCTGGACACGGGCATGCACAGGGTCTCAGCACAGAGCACCCATTCAGATCTGTGCTCTGCTTCTTCTTGACGAAGAGTCCAGGGTCTCTCCCTTCCTCTCCCTCGGCCTCAGTTTCCTCTTATATTCAGTAAGGAGGAGGCGTTTGCTTCTTTCACAGGTTTTTGTAAACTTCAAAACATCTTATGGATGTGAAGAGAGCTCATGTGGAAATCTGGTGGTGTGGCATAGTGGTCAAGGGGCTGTACTCAGAATGCAGCCATCTCAAGTTCAAATCCTTCCTTCTTTAGTACCAAGCTATGTCACCTCAAGGAAATTATTTCATCTCTCTGTCTCACTCCTTTCACAGGTTAAAAGCTTCCCAGAAAGCCTGAATGCCCTTCAACAGATGAATGAATAAAGAAAATGTGGTATATGTACAAAATAGAGTAGTATTTATCCATGAAGAAGAAGAAAATCTGATCATTTGCATCAAAATGGATGGACATTGTATTGTGAAATGAGCCAGACACAGAGACATGTACCACATGTTCTCTTTCACATGTTGAAACTGAAAAATGTAACCTTTATATAGAATAGTTGTTCATACAGGTTAGGAAGGTGGAGGAGTAGGGTGGTAGTGTTTCGCTGAACAATTCCTCCTTCGGTATCTCTCTCTCCTCCTGCATTTCGCTATAAGCGATAAGGAGTCAGCGATGGCACCTCTCCTGCCTTGCTTTGATACTTAAGATTTCTAACATCTTTGCTAAATCTCCACGTTCCCCACTCCCAAGCTTTCCCTTCCACAGGACACAAGACCACCACCAGCCAGGATCCCCTTCCCTCCAGCACCCAATCGCACCTCCTTTCTGTGTATCTCAGACATGTCCACCAGCAAAGCTAACATTCACATTTGTATCAAAAGTCTTTTCAATACCAAGTTAGGCTTTTTCTAATGTGTGCCTCAATTTTCTTCCAGCCTTTGACTAAAACCCAACTCCAAAGCCATTTCCACACTGTTAATGAAGTATCTGACACATCAGGACCCCATTTCTTAGTACCAAAATCTGTAGGTACTAGGGGACCCCTAATACGACACCAGAGACTGAGTGTCTTAATAGAGATCCATCTTCTCGCGGTTCTGTAACCTGGAAGTTCAAGACCAAGGTAGCAACAGGCGGAGTCTCTCCTTGGCCTGCAAGTATCCACTCCTCACTGTGTCCTGACATGGCCTTTTTTCTTTGTGTCTGTCCCTTGTGTCTTTTCCCATGTCCTAAGTTCCCCCTTTTATCAGGACTTGGGTCAGATTAGCTTAGGACTCACCTGAATGGACTCACCTTTATTGAATTTCCCGGTTAGAGGCTCTATCTCCAAATACAGCCATTCAACGTGTGCCTTTGAGGGAACACAATTCCGTCCATAACTCTCCCCTCTGGTCCCTGAAATTCGTGTTTTTCTCATGAGCAACATGCGTTCACCCTCATTCCAACAGCCCAAAGGTCTTCACCTATCCCGGCATCAAATTCAAGTCCCAAATATAAATTTAGATCTAAATCTCATCTAAATCAAGTGTGCCTGAAACCCAAGGTTTGATTCATCCCAAGGTAGGATTCCTCTCCATCTCTAAGTCTATGAAAGCAGGCGAGTTAAGTGTTTCCACAATGTAGTGGCAGGGCAGGCGTGGGAATAGACATTCCAAGTTCAAATGGGAGAACTTGGAGGAGTCCTGCAGGAGGTATCGTCACTGTTCTGTGACCTGGTCAGTGTTCATGCTCATTCTGTCTGGAGGCCAGAGCTGGAGGCCAGACCTGCAGCCCAGGAGAGCCAAGAAAGAAAGACTAGAAGGCAGCCAGGAAGTTGCTCTTCTGTTTCAAATCCTTTGACCACGCAGGCCTTTTCTTCTTCTTCTCCAGCTGCATGATTCTCTCCATAAAGTGACTCCAGGGTTGTAAGAGGAAGAGAATCACCATCTCATGTCCACCATGCCACCGGAGGGATTCTGGGATTTTGTATAATTGTGTCGCTTTCCACCTCTTCGTGGATGCAGATTGGAGATCCATCCCTCACTGTTTCTCAGCTCCTGTTTCAAGAGGAAAACGAGATTCATCCTGACAAAGGGGCCTCTCCCACTGCCTCCCCCACCCCTCACCCCGACTGTTCTTCTGCTCCCATCTGCTGCTGCTTGCTGCTTCTCAGCCCTCCACCCAGGGACCTGCCTCTGAGGCCACACGGGGTACACAGGAGCCTCCCCCAGCCACTCAGGTTGAGGCCTGGGCAGTGAAAAGGCAGGTTACTTAGCCTCAAAGCCAGATTGGCCAGATATCCTACTCAGCCAGCCTCTGTTGGTTTCTCTGTAAAGTGGGCTAAGTCAGAGTCCTTCCCCTGACCGATTCACATGGCCATATAAAGAGCCCTCTTAGGGAGCGAGTGCTGTGGTGCATGCTTGCAATCCCAGTGGCTCAGGAGGCTGAGGCAGGAGGATTGCAAGTTCAAAGCCAGCCTCAGCAACAGCGAGGCACTAAGCAACTAACTCAGTGAGACCCTGTCTCCAAATAAAATACAATACAAGGCTGGGGATGTGGCTCAGTGGTTGAGTGGCCCTAAGTTCAATACCTGGTATGCCCCCCTCAAAAAAAGGAAAGAACCCTCTGACTTCTCAAGTTGTGAACTGTCTTATAAACTTCCGAGTGCTCCAACACATATCCTTAACATCACTGTGTTTTGGAAAGAGCTGGTTCCATGGCTTTAAATGACATCTGTAAAGCACAGCAGTGACACCTAGGAACATTGATGATGCTGGGGAGACTGAGCCTCTCTGCTCCAAAGACATTCTGCTCTGCCCCAGGTGTGGCTCAGGGCCACCAGAGAATTCCTGAGCAGAGCCCTCCTGATGCAGATGGCGTGAGAAGAGATGTCATCCACCAACACAGGGAGGAACTGGCAGGTCTATCTATGCCTTTGGGGTCCAGGCAAGAAGAAAAAATTGACAAAGCTGGCCAGATGTCTGTGAGACAATCTGGAGTCAGGGGACATGGGGATTAGAGAGTTTATTTCAAATTCCTTGTCTTTAAAAACACAGAGCATGTTGAGGGATACGCCCTACAGGCAGAATCCAACCCAGGGGGCTTCTTTCAGTAGAAACTCTGAATCTGGCTCCTATAGCAGATGCCTGTGTTCTGCTCACAGCCCCCCAGGAGGTCACCTGCCAACACTTCCATGCACGGGAATGACCCCGCATCTCTCCATCTGGAGGGCTCTCTGCAGGGTCAGAACGCTCAGCCACACCTGGGCAGGCTGGAGGGGCTGGGTGGGAACACCCCAGGAGCAAGCCCCCGTGGATGAAGAACAAGGCTGAACACCTCAGCCTCCTTGGCCTGCAGAGGGACAATTCTGGGTGTCCCCTCCATCCTTTCAGAGGGTCCCCACCTGGATGCCACCTTCCTAATAGAGTAAGCAGCTCATGAATGTACCCTTGACGGCTTCCTTCCCTTTCCTGTCTCACACCCCAACTCCTCCTGTCTTCCCGGGGACGCCCCAGCCATTATGACCCACTTGAGCACAAAACCTTGCCTCGGGATCTGGCTCCGGGGGACCCACCCTGAAGCCGCCCTTCTCCAACCCCCAGGACAGCTCATTAGCCCGTCTCAACTTGCACACCTGTAGCAACAGGGAGTTTGCTATCTCACGAGTTAGTCCATTTCCCTCTTAGGCAGCTTTGATCCTTACAAATTAAAAATGCAAAGTCTCCCTCCTAATGAGCAGCGCTCCATCCCTTCTCTCTGGAGCCGTTCATCTGTTTCCATACGACATCACTTGAAATCCTTCTACCCTCGCTGTCCCTCTTGCTGGCTGGTAGCCATTTTTCAATGCAGCATTCAGAACCAAGTGAAAGAAAACTTGTGAGATCCAGCCTGCCAGGAGCCAAGTAGCCATGGGAGACTAGTCCCTCCTTTCTGTTTAATGCCTCTGTTTAATGGAACCTGGTTTCGTTTTGTTTTCGATGCTCATTCACTCTGGGAACCTGCAAGTTGTTACAGATGTCCTTGGATGTTCGGCCCATCAGAGACTGTCACCATCGGCCCAGCTCTGAATACCCAGCATACCTGGTACTCCCAGGGGAGGCAGAGAAGCAAGACACAGTCTGCAACGGGAACAAGAGACAGCACCACCACAGAAGATTTGGCCTGAGGGAGGACCAGTAAGCCAAGGTGAGACATATATATCAGATTATGCCCATTGCTTTTGAAGATTAACACAAGGAGACTTGAGCAATAGTAATTAGCTCATGTCTCTGAAAAGCCCATAGTTTAATCCAATTTCAGGAGCTGTGTGATCAAGGTTCTCAAATGATGTCACAGGGAATACATCTGTCCTGATCATTCCCTCTGGTTCCCCTGTGTAGACTTTTCCCCCCGCAGGCAGGTTCTTGTCTCCTGTTTGGATAGATGGTCTCCACAAACTGCAGACTCACATCCTCCCAGTTTAGCAACAGCGAGGCAAATGTGAAGCCTCCTTCCCAAGAGAACTAGAGATTGTGTTGGCTTTATTCTTGACAAGCCTGGAGCTGGGCTCAGCTTCATCCAACTACATGGGTTGGGAGTGATGGAAGGATGGTTTCTGCAAAGGAAGATTGCAATTCTGTTACTAAAGGGAGGGAGGAAATACTCAAGGCCTCCACTCTGGGCGGCCTCTGGTTCTTGTATGCTCTACACTATAGGAACCGTCCCACAGGTCTGATTCCAGGATGGATCAGGACAGAAAGGCTTGCAGGAGGGCCTGCCTGAGACAAGGGCATCCCCCACGGTGCAGAGCCCAGGACCGTTTGTGGGTGTCTGACATGGCAGGACCCACATGGTGCTGATGGCCAAAATCACTTTGTGCTGTGTTTTCTATGAACAATGCTTGCAGCCTTTATGATACACCTGATTTTCATTAGCCCCATTTTACATATGAAGAAACTGAGGCACGGAAGTGTTCATGAACTTGTGTCCTTGGCCCCAGATGCAGTGGTGAGACCAGGATCTGAATGCAGGCGATCTACTCCAGAGCTGCAGTGCTCGACCCTGTCTGTGCCTTAGAGCCACCTGGGGAACCTCAGCGTCCTCCTGCCATGGGCCACCCTGAGTAGAACCTCTGGGACTAGGACCCAAACATCAGTACTTCAAAAAATGACCCTCTACCACCATTTCATTTCCACCTCCCAACCCAAAATGATTCCAATATACATTCACAAGAAATACTGGCCTGAGGTCTGCACTACGACCACACCAGAGAGAGGGCTTCTCTGGGGAAGCTGGGCAGGCTGCCCAGACCAGGAGTTGCAAAGAGAAGCTTCCTTTAGTGAGGTCCCCCTGCTCCTCCCCACAAAGCCAGTCTCATCCCCAGGTTAGTCTCATCCTCTGAAGAAAGCTTCTGAGCATGCTCTCCAGCAGAATTTCTTTTAGTATGTCCATTTATAGTTGAATTTTTTTAAAAAGTGATAATTGACATAATAATTGTACATACTTGCAAGGTTATGTGTGACAGTATAAATGGGTAAGGATCACATCATGTCATTCCCCAGACAATGATTATTTCTTTGGATGGAAATGTTCAAAAATCTATTTACTAGCTATGTCAAAATATATAATTAATTGCTATCGACCATAATTCCCCTGCTGTGGGCATTAGAAGTTATTCCTCCATCCGACCACACCTCTACCCATCTGCCATCGCATCCTGCCCCCTAAAACCTTCCCAAGTTCTGGAAACCACTATTCTAATCTCCACTTTTTGGCACTGGGAATTGAACTCGGGGGCACTCGACCACTGAGCCACATCCCCAGCCCTATTTTGTGTTTTATGTAGAGACAGGGTCTCACTGAGTTGCTCAGCGCCTCGCCATTGCTGAGGCTGGCTTTGAACTCGCGATTCTCCTGTCTCAGCCTCCCAAAGTGCTGGGATTACAGGTGTGTGCCCAGCTCTAATCTCCACTTCTATGAGATCAACTTTTTACCTTTCATATGTAAGTGAGAATGTTCAGTATTTTTCTTCTGGAATCTGACTTATTTCACTTAACATTATGTCTTCCTGTTCCACACAGATTGCTTCAAATGGCAGGATTTCATTTTTATGCCTCAATAATATTCCATTGTGTGCATTCATGCATGTGTCTATACATATATATGTGATTGGTATTGATATCTATCTGTCTATATCACACTTACTTTATCCATTCATCTATCAATGGACTCCTAGGTTGACTCCATACTTTGGCTGTTATGGATAATTTTTTAATCAGCATGTGAAGTCAGCTGTCTCTTTGACATGCTGAATTCATTTTCTTTTCAATTTCTACCCAGTGGTGGGATTTCTGGTGGACTTTGATGGGCCCTCCTTCCATGTGCTCTGGTCTCTCAGAAGGAAGGATCCGAGGTTGGGCGTTCCCTACATGGTCACATCTAAGTCACAGAACCCAGAACAAATGTTGGACTCTCTACAAAAGATAAGCTCTGTCATAGACTGCCCTTCTCACCCAGTTCACACAGCAAAGACGCTGAATCTTCTTTGTCTCTCTGCTCATTTGCATTTTACCGTGGAACAATTCACTGTCAAAAAAAAAAATGAAAGTCAAAATGATTGACAGGCAGGAAGTGTGGATGTGGGGGAAAGATGCCTAGGTCTTCCTTAATCCCACCAATAGTCATCCTTCTCAAGTCCTCCCAAGAGTCCCCAAATTGGGACTATGCAGACTCAAAATTCAATTATTCTAATGGGCAGTTATTTAAAACTGCTAGGCTTCATCAGGCAATCAAAATATAAAGAAATAAGATACAGACTCCACTGCGGTGCATCTTAGGAGTTTGAGATTGGCCCTGTGAGTCAACTTCCCCAGGACAAACCTCTCCCCTCTTCTTAGCTGCCTGAACCAACATTCAAATGCAGAAAGTGAACACACAGCCCCCTCCCAGGCTCTCTTGCAGCTAGGATTGACCATATGACTCTGCTCTGGACAGTGGGACCTAAGGGGATGTCAGCTATTGACCATCAGGAATGGTTTTCTTCCTGATAGAAGAGAAAAGCACGACCTGCCCTTGACGCCTTCTGATTTAGAGCAAGTTCAGATGAAGACCAGGCATCTGGGAGGCCCTGAAAGGAGACATTGTTCATATGCTGAAGCTATTGCTGCAGAAATATGAGAAGACCTTGAGTCTTCAATGTCACCATTGAGCTATTGAACCGCTCCTGGAGTGGGCCACTTCTCTTCCTCCAGCTGTAATAGGAAAATTTTAAAATCCGATCGTTTAGGTTACTTTTCGTCGGGTGCTCTGCTCCTAATGGGTAAAAGCATTCTTTTCTGAAACAGTCATATCAAATAGACGTATGTCTCTGCCTCTTTACAGGTTATGAAATTCTTGGCAAGTTAAACACCCACTCGGAGACTTCACAAAATATGAGGCAGGAAGATTGAGGACCAGTAGCTGCCCTGTCGTGGGCTTTAAATGAGATAGCAGCCACGTGGGCCCGGGCCCGAGTCATAGCTGTTGTTTTGCCAAAACACATGCCTCCTCCTTCTTTCTCCCCAAATATAACATGGCATAGGAATTAAAAGCCCAGGTTTTGCCCTCACCTGCACACAAAAGCAACCATGGGCTCTGACACTTGATTCGTGGTCTCAGCAAGTCATCTCCTGGACCTCACTGTCCCCTCCTGCAGAATGGATTGGTGTTGGCTTTGCAGTCCCAGGCTGGCAGAAAGGTTAAGGAAGAAATCACTTGTAAGGATCTTGACCCAGAAACAAACACTTCATAGGTGTTAACTATTTCTTTTGATGCTGAATTAATCAATGGAAGAGGAAATGATAATGTGAGAGAGAAATTGATGCTGTGGTGCCACCAGCCCCAGGCTCCTTTCAAATAGAACTTTGATTTTTGTCTCAGGTACCCCTTGGACACACCCCATCTCCCACTGAGCTCATCTCAGACTCTACGGGTGGACCGGATAATCCAAGACAATGCCCCTCCTTCACCATGACCACAACATCAAGAAATAGAAAAGACCTCTGGCCAGTGGGGAGACCTTTGGGTGGCTTCCAGGCACATTTCTCTCTCCCAGGTATAGAGCCCCACTGGAAGAGATCCTCTCTTTTCTTGGTCTGGTTCTTTGCATGTCTGACTCTGATCACTGAAACATCAGCAGGCAACTTCCACAGCTTGGACAGAAAGCAGAAGATACATGGATATTTTTTTGGGGGGGAAGGAGTACCAGAAATTGAACTCAGGGGCACTCGACCACTGAGCCGCATCCCCAGCCCTATTTTGTGTTTTATGTAGAGACAGGGTCTCACTGAGTTGCTTAGCGCCTCGCTGTTGCTGAGGCTGGCTTTGAACTTGCGATCCTCCTGTCTCAGCCTCCCTAAGTGCTGGGATTACAGGTGTGCATCACCACGCCCAGCAGGAACCTGGATCTTTCAAGGGTTGGTTGAGCTGATGATCCACCAATTCTAAAGCCCACTCTGTCCATAAGTCTGTTGTATGGGGCTGTAAATTTCTGTATTTTTGAAGCCCATCTGAGTAAATATTTCTGTTGCTTATGATCAAAAGCATCCTAACAGAATGAGCTGGTCTCTTACAGGGAGCTCCCCCAAGTTCTGGACCTAGTTTAAGGATGAGGTCACAGAATCATAGAATGAGATAAATCAGGGAGTTGATCCTGTTCCCATTACATACATGAAAAAATGCAGGCCCAGAGATGGGCAGCAACTTTCTTCAGGCCACACAGCTAGTGGGGAGTAAAGCCATAATGCATACCTAAGATTGGTTTGACTCTTAAAACATTTCCTTACACCCTACTGCCAGGCTGGTGTTATTTGGGACAAAGGACTGAAACCCCAAAAGCAAAGCTTCCCTTCAGCTTCTCCAGGAGGTGTAATAATTTCCCAGGAGCCCTCAGCTTGCACCTGGCCTCTAGCTCACTAGACCCAGCCCAGGTCTACTTAGTGTCCACAGTGATATATGTGGCACTAAATGCCAGAGTGGAGCCTGATAGACTGTCTCCCGGGACTGATGGCCCTCAGAACGTGCTATAGATCAGGGCGATGACGGGGCGCGAATGAAATGCTGCTCAGTGGCCAGCCCGACCCTTGTATTTAAACACACCACTCACAGGTGAGCACCGAGGCAGTAATTCTCAGATACAGAGGGAAAACTGGCTCTGAAACTCTGGTGGGAACCCAACTACAGACAGACCCAGGAGCCATCCATGCACCTGCCTTTCCCTCCTTTGTCCAGGAGGATTTAGAACACATAGACACTGGGAGCTTACCTTGAGTCGTTCAAGTCTACTAACTTCCAAGAGAGCAAACACTCTTCTAACAGATAATCCCACGGCAAGACCTCTGGTGTTCATCAATGTCTGCGCCTCCTCTTCTTATGGGTACATGAGGGAGTTACACACACACACACACTTTGAATGGGGGGTCATGTAATTAGTTTGAGTCCATTGGTTGTGAGTAGAGTACATCATATTTCTTCTGGATCCAAGAGTTTAATTGCTGGTTTACATCTTCCAATTTCTCTTCCTTTGGCCTGGTAATCATGGAACTATAAGAAATGGAAATTCTTATAAGATAGAAAAAGAAACTGAAAGTCTAAGCCAGGTGTGGTGGTGCACACCTGTCATCCCAGCACTTTGGGAGGTTAAGACAGGAGGATCGCGAGTTCAAAGCCTCACCAACTGCAAGGAGCTAAGCAACTCAGTGAGACCCTGTCTCTACATAAAACACAAAATAGGGCTGAGGATGGGGCTCTCTGGTCAAGTACCCCTGAATTCAATCCCTGGTACCCCACTCACAAAAAAAGAACTCTTAATCACCATGTGGAAGAGAGCTACCCAAGAAAGTGATTTCCACTTGCAGCAAGGAACAAATCTTTGTTAAGTAACTGAGACTTCAGTGCTGTTTGTTACTACAGCATAACGTATCCTTACACAGTAGTCTAATCAATATCAACAACAGACACCATCATTTTATAAGCACTATTTCAGTAACTGTTCTAACAGCTTTATCTACCTTAAACCATTTATATCTCACACAGACCCCAGGGGAGATGATACAGGATTTTTCCAGGGACAAATGAATAAGACATGATAGAGATGTGATTTCTCTGATGCAAGCTGATCTAATTCCAAATCCTATCTGCTTTTATTGTTAAACGTTGAAAAAAATATCTATAGACAGAAAAAACTCATACTAAAAAAGTCAGATGGAAAAGACTATATCTAAGTTGATCCCAATTATTTTTACTGAACAGAAGAAAATCACAATATACTGTATGTGCAATTGAAACACTGAGAGGTTTTATGGAAGATTTTGATTGTATTTTCAATATTTCTATAATCTTCTAGATTTTCTACAATGAGTTAACCTTACTGGGTCTTTCTACATGATTCAATAATCAAAAACAATGCATCCTTAAACACGAGATAGCATCCAAAATAAAATATGGATTAGTGATATTCAAAACATTAGCCACTCAAAAAGATTCAAAAGTTATGGAGACCAGATGTTCATTAAACTCTTACTGTGTCTGATATCTTTTTCAATATGCTATGGCATATTTTAATGGCATATTTTAATCTTTCCAATGATCCCAAGAAATAAGGTTTAATTTTTTCAACATTCACACAAGAAATCTGGGATTCAAAGAGGATAAGTGACTTTCAAAAGATCACACAGCTATGTTAAATCAAAACAAGGCATTTGGACCCCAACATCATGTCCTTCCACTGCATGGGGCTGGCTTTGATTGACCCCACCAGGCAGTAGTCTGTAGTTGGCCTTTAATCTTGAATTCGTCCAACCCTATGAATGTAAGGATGCTGAAAATTGGCTCCAAGCCAGAGCCACATCTCTCCATGAAAATTTTCCAGAAGAAGTAATGGTAAATGAGAATCAAGGTACCAGTGTATTGCTTGTCCATGTTAGTAACTGTCCCCCAAATAACTCCCTGAACTGGTGCCCTAGTCTTGTTTAAAGACCTCGGGAGATGTCTTCTCCTTGCATATCTCAATCTTACCTCCAACCAGCCACCAGAGACAAATCCAGTGTAAGAAGAGGATCAAAGGAAAATCCAGGAGCACACACCTGGGAATCCCAGTAGCTCAGGAGGCAGAGGCAGGAGGATTGCAAGTTTGAGGCCAGCCTCAGCAATTTAGAGCCCCTAGGTTCAATCCCTGATACCAAAAGAGAGACAGAAACAGAGAGAGAGAGAGAAATGTTTGTGCCTTTGGCTAAAAAGCCAAAACTGTAAGTAGGACATTAAACAGTGTTTTATGATGAAAATCTGAAATACGCACGGGGGGGGAGAGTAAACTACCCCCAATCTGATGTGCCCACAACTGTCCACATTTGGCCAAGATCAAGATCTTACTTTTGGCTGAATTTTTTAAAAAGCAAATCCAATACATCACAGCATTGGCACCTAAACTCTTCAATAGCATCTTATTTAAAAGTGAAAATTGTATACCTAATTACAATGCTATTGTCACTCTTCACAAAATTATAACATCATCTAATACCCAATCTATGTTTAAATCTCCCAATTGTCTAAAACCACCCATATTTTGGAGTCAATTTTTCCAAATGAAAATTCACAGAAGGTTCGTTTACCTTTATTTGGTTGTCGGGTCCCTTGAGCATCCTCTAATAGGAAGATGATACAACTTGTCATTTAAACTTGAACACTTTTGGGAGTAACAGAGGGTGCTGTTAATAATCTGTCAGGACTAATGCATAAGCCAGAGGCCACAATGTGGCAACCTCACTATTACACATCCCCTACCCTTATTTATGCCTGGGGAAGCAAATCTATTGTCTGGCAGAATGCTGCTTATTTTGGTTTGGGTTCCTTGCTTCCCCGTGGGGCTGTTTTGCATGTTCTTCTACTCTGCGTTCATATAGATGAAAAATCTGTAACCTAAAGGTTTGATGCAGTTCAATTTGTACATGATTTTTAAATGTGCAATAATAAATAAAAAACTAATACCCTGCAATAAACTAATACCCTGCTGTATTAGTATCTTATTGCTGTTATAACAAATTACCACAAACTTAGTTGCTGAAAACAACACAATTTTTTTTAAATCTTACAGTTCTGGATGTCAGAATCTGAAACACAACTCACTGGGCTAAAATTTAGATACCATCTGGGATTTTTCCTTCCTGGAAGTTCTAGGGGATAGTCTCTTTTCTTGCTTTGTCTGGTTTCTAAAATCTGTCACATTGCTTGGGTCCTGATCCTCCTCCTCCATCTTCAAAACCAGCAATGGCAGGTGGGGGTCTCATAGTGTCATCTCCTGGGCCCCCTTCTCTGCTCTTATTTCCCACGTGGATGCTGGGTGGTCCTTCAGGATAATTTAGGCTCATCTCCTTATTTTGAGGCCAACTGATTAGCAATCTAAGTTCCAACTTTCCCTTGCCATACAAGCCAATGTGTTGACAGGGTTTAGAGATGAGGACGTAGCCATTTCTCTGCCTCTTGTCCCTGCCCAGTAGGAATTGTGGCTGTCTTCCATCATGAAGTCAATTGAGCCTTCCCTCCTCTTTGGGAGAAGTGACAGTGGCTAATAATAATAATAATAATAATAATAATAATAATGCATTGGGCATAACAGCAGACATGTAGATGCCTAGACTTCTTACATCTCCTTCCCACCACCTCCTGAGTGACCCCTCACTGCCCCTTGGGCACCATTAAAGGGAGACAGCACAGTGTCTCAGAGACTGCCATTCACCTCATTGGCCTCGAGGAAATGAAGAAAAAATCAATTCAGGACAAGTCAGATGTTGTACAGCAGCTAAGATCAGATCCAGCATCTAGAATGTTCTCAATGGCTGGCAGGGTTATTAACAAATGTCAGCCGTGTATCTCATGTACCTACCTCCCTCAGCTCACCTGCCACAGCCACTGCCCTTGCTCTCGTGGGGACCTGATCTTGTTGTCACAGCTAGATGTGGCTTTGCATAGCCTCTCCATTGCTGCCAGGGTGGAACCCATACTATTTCTGCAGCCGATCGTGTGGGTCTTCTCTTCCCATCTCAGGAAGGCAATCAGACTAAAGCAAGAGGATCCTCCCTCCAGCATATGCACCCTCCCTAACCAGGATTCTTAAAAAGGACTGGGGTTTCTCTCTGCAAGCCAGGGGAGCTGACAGTGGCATTTAGAACGTGAACGAGAACCCAAGCCCCCAACCTGGATGAACGGGGCATTACAATAAAAAGCCCAGCAATCAGGACAACAGTAGCAGGCCAGCCTCAGGGGGCTCAGGGGCATCTCTGAAGTCGACCAGCTCTCAGGAGATCACCCTCTCAGGGCCTCAGGCCTGGCTAACTTCTTGCCCTTATCCAACAAGGAGGTATAGGAATCCTGGAGCTTCACCAAACCACACAGAGCAGGGAGGATCTGGAACAGGAAGTCACTGTCTCTTATATTCCAAAGCCCCAGTGTGTTGATAGGACATTTGAGCTGCTTCCAATGGGCTTTCCACTCTACGTTGTCCTGAAGGCTCAAGACCCCTGAGCCCAGATTGAGACTCTGCCTCAAGTTCTATGAATTCCAGTAGAAGTTAAGAAGACAAGGTCAAGACACAGATGTGGACATCGACACCGATACATTCGTATGTGCTATAATTTGAATGTGTCCCCAGATCTCATATGTGGGAGACTCAATCCCCAAACTCCTATATTAATGGTATTTAGAGGTAGGACCTTTGGGAAGTGCTTGGGTCAAGAGAGCTCTGTCCTCATAAGTGGATTAATCCACTTGTAGATTAGTGAATTAGTGGATTAATGAGCATAGCAGGGTGGCTTTGTTAGGAAAGTGAGCTCTCTAACTTGTTTGCTGTGTCTCACTGTGTGAAAACATCCTCTAGGGCACAGCGAGGTGCTAAGCAGAGGTCAAGGTCATGCTGTTGGACTTCCCAGTTCCAGAACTGCGAGCTAAATAAATATACTCTTTACAAATTACCCAGTCTGTGGCATTCAGGTATAACAACGAAAAACAGACTAAAACATACATGTGCACACATCCAGACACATCCAGGCTGGGCACCATGGTGCATGCCTGTTATACCAGTGGCTCAGGAGGCTGAGGTAGGAGGATCACGAGTTCAAAGCCAGCCTCAGCAAAAGTGAGGCACTAAGCAACTCAGTGAGACCCTGTCTCTACATAAAACACAAAATAGGGCTGGGGATGTGGCTCAGTGGTCAAGTGCCCTGAGTTCAATCCCTGGTACCATCAAAACAAACAAAACAAAGATACATCCAGGATTAGAGAAAGAAGCAATTTCTAAAAGATAACTTACATTTTTTTACTTTTTCAATAGGTACTGAGCACTAGGATCAGCATTCTGGTCACATTATCTCAGGTAAAACCCCAGCAGCTATCAGATCCCATTTCCCAGTTGGGGAAACAGACCTTACGAGTCAGCACAGGTGTTGTGTTGATGCTCCAAATCATGGAATTTAGAACAAGATCCAAATCATCCAGAGGAGAAAGCCAATTTGCTGGACAGCCAAAGGAAGCTGTTCGATATTTGCATATCTTTCAATCTTGCTCTAAATGGTATCATTCCTTTTAAGTCGACTAAGCGACTATGAATAATTAGCAATTAATAATTATTATGCCTCATTAACTTAATAAAGGATTATGTCTTTATAAAAAAATGCAGAGCTAATTGGAAAAGAGAGTTAACCCATCATTTCTGGAATTCCACAGGAACAACGGCCCCTTTGGAACACCAGGCCCTGAGTCCTGAAATCCCACTCACCTGGGGTTGCTTTGTCCAGCCTTTGCCCCGTGACCATGTGGGACCTAGAAAACTGGCCTCCTGAGCTCCAGCCTGGAAAGAGCCCAGGCACTGCACAAACACAAATCTCAGGAAACAAAACAAAAGGAAAAGCCAGTTAACAGCTTGCCAAGGCCACCTGCCTGTGACCCAGAGCATAGTGCGCTGTCCATCGTCAGCAGGACTGAAGTCACTGAGAGTGGCAATTTGCAGAACGGTCACTTTGGAAAGATAAATATAGGTCAGGTGGCCCTTTGGGCGGCAGAGGAGGAGGACGGGGATAAAATGCCACCGGGAGCACACTAATCCAGGGCCAGGAGTTCAGCGTGCAGCTCCACCCACTGCCCCTAGCCAAGCCGGCAGCCCCTGACCTCCCTCCCTCAGGCCCCAATGCTTGCACAGCCCGCTAAGTGGTTCTCTGGCCCTTGGCCTTGTTCCCCTGCCATCCTAGTAGCAGCCAAAGTGAGACTTGGGGAAAGAAAATCTGATTCTATGGCTCCTCCAGTCAAAGCCCTTTGCGTGGCTTCCCCTTGTCCTTGGGACAAAGCCCAGGAGGAGGGAGCCCCACGCCCACCCTAGGTTCTTCTCTCCCTGCAAGGACAGCTTTGGAGGACGATGCTGTCCACAAATGCTCTAATGCTTTCCTGGATGAATGTGCATGCTTCTCCCTCTTTCTGGAATGTTCTTCTGCCTTCTTCTTTATCAGGGTCACTGGTACGTGGCCATCCTATCTCTAGTTTGATGTCCTCCTTAAGGCTAGATGAGATCCTCTGGCCCCTGTCACGACTCGGGCTGTCCCCAAAAGCACCTGGGACAGCACTGGATTATCGGTCTCTTCCATGAGATGGTAGGATCTGAAGCCAGTGGGCAACAGCTTTAGGGTCTGCATGGAGACCGTTTTGACCACTGTATGATCTTGCAGGCACAAGCACCCTGTCCCTGAGCAAGATCCCGTAAATAATGACTATCAGGAAACTGGAATGACCCCCAGTTCCCTGTTGCCCAATTTCATTTCAAGAACTGCCCTCACCAGTTTCTTCCCGTGACCTAAGATCATAGCATTGCCCCTGCCTGAGTCTCTGATTGGGACCCCAAAATTCCTTTCTTCCAGAGGTTTCAGCAATGCCTCTGAGAGTGCGAGCTTCCACCAACGTCAAACCAGCCAAAACTGCCTGAGTCTCTCAGCTGCCAAAGCCTAGAAGCAAGAAATGATACCGTGCTCACAAATGTGGACACTGGAGTTTGATCCCCAGGCCTGAATTCTGGCTCAGGCACTTCGCAGCTGGGTGGCTTTGGACACGTTCTTTGCACGCTATCCTCCCATTCATTAGTAAAACGGGCGCAGCAGTCACTCTGTGACTCAGGGATGCATGCAGAGGGCTTAGGGATGGATACATGCTAAAGCCACCTGTATGGTAGCTATTGATCACTGTCACAGCTTTGGCATTTTGGTAAATGTCATGAGGAAATCAGGCCCGGGACTGAGTACCTCTGCAATTACATCTTTTATTGCCACCACTTTGAGTGAGCACTTACACACAGGTCCCAGGCACAGCAGGATGGCACCACTGTGCATATTGTGGCAGGGAAATGTGATACTTGGATGTCAAGAGTGTCTGCCCAAAGCCACAGATGTAGAACGGGACAGAGCCAGAAGTCGGTGATCCACACAGTGTAACCCCAAACCTGTGCTCTTCACTGAACGGTCTAACAGTTCTTCTATGTTACATTTTTCATGCTTACTACCTGAGGGAGAGGACTCTTTCCTATTCTCCAAAACACCAGCTCCCTCCCTCATAGCTGGGTAATTCCCTGTTGTCCTTCCAGCCTCTGCAAAGATGGCACCTCTCTGCGGAGCTCCTTTGAGAATGTATTGTGACTTCCTCACCATCACTGTGTTCTGCTTTTATGTTGACCCTTATCCTGCCCTTGACAGTCAGGTTAGGTTGGGCCATGCTGCAGTAACACACAATCCCAAGACCTCAGAGACATCAGCTATGATGTTTCCTTTCTCTCTCATACTACCAACCCATTCAGCCTCCCCATCCTTGCTCAGGGCTCAGACAGGGAAGGCATCCTCTGCCTTGGTCACTTCTGGTCATTGTAGCAGATGGTAGTATGTCAAGGGTCACTGTTGCAGGGTACTCAAGCCTGCGTAATCTCTTCTATGGTTTGAATGTGTTCCCCAAAGTTCATGTGTTGGAAACTTAATGCTGAGATGTTTGGGGTGGTGAGAGCATCACCTTCTGAAATGGATTAATGGCATTTATAATAAGACTTGAGCCTACAGGTTTGATTTCTTGCTCTCTCTTTATCCTCCCATGATGAGATAATGTGACAAGAAGGATCTTGGCAGATGTGGGCCCCCCTCTCTTGGACATCCTAACTGCCAATACTTTTCTATTGATTATACATTCCCTGGGCAGTGGTATCATGCTATAGCAACACCAAACACTCCAAGACAAGTTCACGAGACAGAATTTGACCTCTTAGCTCACACTGTATTGTCCAAAGCAAGCCACATGGCCAAACCAGACTCGGGGCAAGGAACAGGAAAGGATTGCCCTCCTACATAACCCTTCTACTGGTAAATATTGGTTATAATGTGATAGATCATTGGCTTTTCTGGTTTCTGCACTATAAAATCCTCTGGACTTTGGTCTTTATTTCAGGATATTGCCTTACACAGTACTGGCCCCAAATAAGCACCCACCATCTCATGTTGAATAGACAGATGAAGACATGGCCCAATAAAGTTCAGAGTAGAGAACTATCTCCATCTTGATTCTTCATTTGCATATACACAGTTCACATGCACAGCTGTCCAGCATCATAGGCTTTCTTCTCTTCCATAGACATACCAGGCTTGTTGTCCTGCCCCAGGACCTTTACACATGCTCTTCCTTTTTCTTGGCATGCTCCTGCTGAAACCTGTATATAACAGAGTTGCCTTGCTTAATCACCTAATTTTGTTTTTGTTTTAGGGTTTTTTTTTTTTTTGGCACTGAGGACTGTATTCAGGGGCACTCGACCACTGAGATACATCCCCAGCCCTATTTTGTGTTTTTTTTTTTTTATGTAGAGACAGGGTCTCACTGAGTTGCTTAGCACCTCACTGTTGCTGAGGCTGGCTTTGAACTCGAAATCCCCCTGTCTCAGCCTCCCTAAGTGCTGGGATTACAGGTGTGCGCCACTGCACCTGGTTTAATCACCTAATTTAAAAGAGTTTCCCAGCAGCCACAACCCCCTCTGTCTTCATATCCTGCTTCATTTTCTCCAGAAACATGATCACTCTATTAAATTACACTGTTGATACATTTACTTGCTCAATGTTTGTCTTCCTGGTGATGATGGCGTCCCCATGAAGTGGGACCCTTTCCCCCTCCATGTTTACCATTATGTCCCTGGAACTGGAGAAGTGTTTGGAGTCAATAGACATTAAATATACATTTGAGAGATTAACAAATAAATGATCAAATAAAACAATAAGCAAGTAAACAATTTATCGCAACTGCATCCAAAAAGCACTCTCTGCTCACTACAGAAAGTTTCTTCTGGAGAAAAAAAATTATGCATGAGTTCAACGTTCCTGGGCTTGTTTTTTAAGATCCTCACCCATCAACATGAGCCCCCGGTGGCCTTTGAGAATGTATGGTGACAAGGAAAATGATGGATAATTAAATGTTTAATTAATGTTTATCATTGCGTATTAATTTGCAAGAGAATTTATGACCCAGCCGATTTGCTGTCTTGATGAGTGATAGGCAAATGTCATGGCACCAGGGTCCCCGGCATGCGCAGGGCGCTCCTCGTGACGAGACACCAGGAGACTTGCTGTCCCGGTGAGGCTGGCCCCTCCGCACAGTGGGCGGCACCAGGCTGCGCAGCCAGGGAGCCACAGAATGACTGCAAGTGCATCTCCAGTCACCGCACCAACGCCTATTTTTCTCTCTCATACACCAAAGAATGTATGTGGTCAATAAAACAGAAACAGATAAAGAACGTGGGTCTGGTTCAGACCCTAGAATCTCTCTGCTCGTCAGCAGTGGTGGCAGAGGGCACTTGGTGCCAACCTGGGTACCAGCTCACTGCCCTGGCTCATGGCCACTCCTCTCCTGGCCTGGCCACCTCAGCTGCTCCCTGCTGGACACCGTCTGCCAGTCCTGAGGGGTCCCTCGTATGCCCTGATCCAGCCCCTTCTCTCCCCTCTGCCTCCCCCAACGCCATGGCTCCTCGCAGCTGCATCCTGGTGCCCGTCTGGGCTTCGGCTCCCACCACCCCACATGATCCTCCCCACAGTCGCCTGCGGGAGTGTTTAGAACAGCGATAAGATCAGGTCCTTCTCAGGAGGTCCTGCAGAACTTTCCCACTGATCCCAGAAACCAAAACTTTTCTTATTGCATCCCATAGGCTTTCCTCGGGCTCACCAGCCTCCTCCTCTCTCTGCAGTGCTGGGGGATGGGGCATTTTTTTTCTCCCCTCTGGTCCCACTATGGATCTTGCTATAGTTTCACTTATTGACAGTATATTAGTGGGAATACCTTTAGCCATCAATGTAGAAAAGCTCCATCAAGGAAAATTGGTTATCTCACATAAAAGGAAGGCAGGTCATAGAGTCATTCCAGAAGCAACAAGGACCTGATTTTTTTCTGCACATTGACTTTTCATTTTCAAATATGGCTTTTCTCAGGCTGACTCCCTCAGAGCACAATATGGCTGCCATAGTTCCAGGTGTTACACTTTCCCCCCTGTATCTCTTTCTATCTTTCCCAGAAAAGATAGAGGGTATGCATCCATTACTGTCTCATCACACTTGGCCTGAACTGTGTTATATGTCCCTTCCTACATCAGTCACCAGCAAGGGAAATAAATCAACCTTAATTATCTTAGACTTATTAAAACTAATGCTAGGTAATGATGAGGGAAAGGTTGATATCCTCTCCCCCAAACTAGGGTTCTGCCACAATGGAAGATGGAGTATAGCTTTGGGGAGAGTCAGCCAACAGCCTGCCCAACCCAGGAGCTGAGATACACAGAGCATGGTGGGTATTGATTTCAGCTCAGCCACTTACCAGCCATTTGGTATCTGTTGAAGTCACTCTACCTCTCTGTCGGATTCCTTATCTGTAAATGAGATCCACTTTTAAGACTGCTGTTGAGATTCATGTGAAAGGACCAGGCACATGGTCAATGTTAGTTGTGATTCTGTAACGTTCAGTCCAAAGAACACCTGTTCTTAATTTCATGATTGGAAATAAGAACAGGGCTGCTTCTGTTTTTAAAAATAAAGAAATTCTTATTCTTAAAAATAAGAAGTTTGTTTTTAACCAGCTCAAGCCAGGAAAGCATATCTTCACAACAGTTCTATGAGGTCAGCCAGAGTAGCTGCTGCTAAAAATGGAAACACTGAAGCTCAGTTATAGAAGCAGAAATACTGACCTCTAGTCTCATGTTTTTTCTTCTGAAAGATGCTTCCAATTCAACAAGTAATAGGATGTGCATCCTGGAAGGGCTGAGAGAGGAGAAGCATTCCTGACCAGACTGATCAGGTCACGGGAGCCAGAGATCTTTTGTTTTCAACTCAGGACTAAGTTGCTGAGGCTGGCTTTGAACTCGCGATCCTCCTGCCTCAGCCTCCCAAGCTGCTGGGATTACAGGTGTGCACCGTAGAGCCCGGCAGGAGAACACTTATTTGAGAGTAGATCTGGAACCTCTTAAGCCAAAAAGCTAGAAAAATTCTCTTCAGAGGCCAAAGAGTGGGGGAAGCTGGAAGGCTTGGGCAGGCTGAGTAGAAGAGGCTGGCTGGAGGCTGGGAGGAGAGAGTGCTGAGCAGCTCAGCGGAAGTGTGCCCGCCAGGTAGAAGCTCGGCTGAGAAAAGCTGCTGTCCTTGCTGAGACCCCTCCCATTGCACGTGCTCAACCCAGTACCTCCCCTGCACCTGCTCATTTAATTCTCCCAACAGCTGTGGATGCTGACATTGCTGATTTAGCCTCACAGAGAAGGAGCTGTTGCCAGGGCACCGGGTGCAGATTTGAACTCAGGATGACGTGAGTCCTAATTCCTGCTTCCCAAATAACTAGGACACCTGGGAGGGTCTCCAGCCCTACAGCATCGTTGGGGGCAGCAGGAGATTCCTGGCTGGCATGTGAACACAGCAGTCTTCTAGACTGAGTCATTTTAGGGGGCTCAGAGATTTCCAAAGGGACTGTGCAAGGTGATTAGTAGACCCTCTACCCAGTAAAACGGTTGAATAGGTGAAAACCATTTTTCAAAAAAAATCCTTCATCCAGACACAATGGTATGCACATGGAGGCTGAGGCTGGAAGATGGATTGAGCCCAAGCGTTCAAAGCCAGTGTGGATAGCAGAGCGAGACTTCTTTTCTTTTCTTTTTTCTTTTTATTTTTTGGTACTGAGGATTGAACTTCGGGGTGCTTTACCATATCCCGGGGTGCTGAGCCATATCCTGAGTGCTTTTTATCATTTTATTATTTATTTTAATAAAAATAATATTAAAATATTATTGATATATATTTAGTGAGCCATATTTACTGATATTTAGTGATATATATTTACTGAGCCATATCCTGAGTGCTTTTTATCATTTTATTATTTTAATAAATAATATTAAAATATTATTGAGATATATATATTGATATATATATATCAATAAAATATTATTGATATATATTTAGCCTATAGTGATAGGCTGTCACTAGGTTGTTGAGGCTGGCCTTGAAACTTGTGATCCTCCTGGCTCAGCCTCCTGAGTTGCTGGGATTATAGGCATGGTGCCACCGTGCCCTACATGAGGCCATATTTCAAAAGAAAAAAAAATAATTCACTGTCTGGAAATTGTCCTAAGAGCACAGAGCAAACGGAGAGACGTTTATTCAAGGAAATCTGCTAAATCTCCCCTAAGAGCCGTGAGAGTGTGGCATTTAAGCTGCTGTGACACCTGTGTCACTCTTCATCCCCTCCACCTTACAGAGCTCTACTCCAGGGTTACAACCACGGAGGAGGCTTCCTTTCCCCCAGCTCCCAGTGCACGGCTATGGTTCCACATGGGGAGGGGCGGGAGGCTGGCATTTCTTGACCTCCCCAGCCCCACAGTTCAGAAGCTCTATTTCAGGCAAGCAAAGCTGAGATGGCATCGTCCCTTGATCCCCACCAGCCCTTACTCCTCTAGCAGAAGCTCTACCCAGCAGGCCAAGCAAACAGGGGCCAAGTGCCCTCTGCCTCTGCTAGTTCATAGGGCAGAGTTCCACACCCAGAGGGACAAGCCAAGGATGCCAGGCATTATCACCCTCCAAGGTTTCCCCAGACAGGTGGCGTCCATCCATTTTAGGAAACAGGTCTCCATCCCCAGCTTTGGTGTGCTGACACGGGGGCTACACCTGGGGAGAAAGCAGATGGAGGCAACCAGGCCACAGCCTTTTCTGACTTGGGTCGACTTTATTTGAAACAGATTGGAGTGCCCCGCGTCTGCCTGGTCCAAACAGATGGAGATTTTGATGGAGAGCATTTAGAGGAATCTGGGGGCTCTGGTACAAGAACAATAGCAAAGACCCAGGAAAAGCGATGGACAAGTGCCGTCCTGGGGTCACACCCAACTCTGGGGGTCAGGAGTGTCGTGTATACACGAGGTGGCACCTACTCGGGAGCCAGCAGAGCAGGCTGTGGACAGATCAGAAGTGTCATCCAAGCCACACACAGACCTGTCAACATAGGCCCAAGGCCTCACTGGAACAAGGGCTGAAGCCCAACTCTGACCCGATGCAGCCTGAGCAATGAGGACCCAGGAGTGGCTCCTGGTGGCACCAAGTCCAGGTCGAGGCTGGTTAAGTCAAGGGTCAAGGGTTAGAGGCAAGGAAAGAGACTTTATTGGAAAAGCTGGCTGAAGGGGGAGATGGAGGACTCTTATCCAAAGTCCATCCTCCTCCTCAGGGCCAGTGAGGGATTTTAGAAGGTCAGGGGTCACGCTGCATCCCCCTCAGCACAGTGAAGAGAGGAGCCAGGGGAAGTTTCAAGAAAGAGATGCAAATAAGATCAAGATATCTTTGACTTTCAGGCCACATGCATCTCTAGGGTCAAAGGTCAGCTGTTGCAACCTGTACCTCCCCAGGTCTTTGTTGGCCCAGGTGGCCATCTCAAGCTATTCATTAACAGATCACATGCCTCCTGCCTCCCAGGTGCAAGAATGCAGGTTGCTTAGAGGCTCTGTGTCTGCTCCACATTCTGGGAGCAATTATTTAAGCAAGCCTTTCTCTTCTACAGCTAACAAACTCTTTCAGTATGGAGTTAACACTGCCACATCAGGAAACCAGGACTTCAAAAGACCCCCGTCACCACTGGCAGTCTGGGAGACAGAACTTGCTCAGGGCTGTGTCCTTCTCAGGAGCAGTCAGAGAGAGAATCTCAAAGCTGCTTCTCCCTGGCTAAATGGGAAGCAAAGGCAGTAAACTCTGTGAGCTGAAAGGGCTGTTCCAAGCTATGCACACGTTCGATGTCAAGGTAAGCATTTTAACTGGCTAAGGGGATGCCAGCACAATCTCTGACCAATTAACAGCTATGCCAACCCAGGGACAGGCAAAGGAGCCAGGCTAAAACAAAACAAGGCTGGGTGGGGGAGTTGGAACCTGAGCAGGTGCATCAGAGGCTACACACTGTGCAGAAAATAGGTTTTGCAGAATCAGTTCTTCCAATACATTAAACAAATGGCCAAGCAGAGAATAGCAGTAGCCAGTATTACTACAACATATTACCTAACATGTCCAGTGCTCAAGAAGAACTAGACATGCAAAGGAACAGAAACACATGGTCTCTATTTAGAAATGAAAGTAGGTAATGCAAAATGATTTTGAAGGTGACAGATGGTGAGATTTGCAGCTAAAGTATCAAAGTAGCTGCTATAAATATGCTCAAAGAACTAAGGGAAACTATAAATAGTTCAAGGAAACATGATTGAAATGTTTCACCAGAGACAGAAACATTTAAAGGAACCGAACGGGAATCTTAAAGTTGAAAAATACAAGAACTGAAATGGAAATTCACTGAAGTGCTTGACCATAGATTTGAGCAGACAAAAGAGTCCGAAAACTTGAAGATAGATCAATGGAGGTATGCACTGTTGGTACTGGAGTACTGGGTCAGAGGCTTGACCTCAGAGTTTCCAACAAAACAGGTCCAGACACTTGCCCCCAAAACCAAGCAGAAAGGTAATGGTGAGAAGCAGGAAGGAAACTTTCATCGATATGGCCCTATTGAGAAGGCAAAGTGGGATCCAGCCCCTTAGCCCTGTCTTCCAGATGCTCACAGCAGCTTTAGGTTTAAAAAGAGGCAGAATCGTGGGCAATTGAGGCAGTTACACATGAAGGTGCATAACTGAGCCATTCTGGTCAAACTGTGGTCTGGTTGATTATTCTCTCAGTTCTGATTTTGCAAGGTGACTTGAGAAGTCCTCATCACTTTAGGGGGCTTTGCAGGATATTCGTCTGTCACACCTGTGACCCCAGAAATGGGCACTTCAGTTCCCATGAGATGATTGTTCCTGAGGTTCCTGGAAGGGACAGGACAACTACTGAAGTCCTCTAGGGCCACTTCAGGAGTCCAAGAGAGAGTGCTGCAAATCTTGCCTCTGTCTTAGAGGAGGGCAAGACTGGTTAGTTTATAACCACATTTAGGGGTAATAAACCTTTACTATCAGTTTTTAGGTGAACATTCCATAAATGACTCACATACCTACATGCAGAGCTGAGCAAGAACCTGAAGATAAATACAGAGTGAAGGCAGAGACACTGAGCTTTATCCCACAGGGCAGCTGCAGGCCTAAGTAAAGTTGGTGCTTTTGGCAAAGGCCACTTTTCTGCGCTCCTATTACATTGTGAAGGAGAGACAGAAAAAAAGAATAAGCGAAAATAATACATTGACCTTTAGAGTAATATACGACACCATCATATGCATAATAGGAGTAAAGAGAGGAAAAAGATTCATAGAATCTTTGAACATATTCGAATCTTACGAACAATATTCATAGAATATTGAACAACCAATACCTGACATTTTCTGCAATTTGAGACACATACGTGGAGTTCAAGGAGCCTCCACGTAGAATAAATGCCAAGAAATCTGCAACCAGACACATCATAGGTAAAATGTTGAGACTCAATGGAAACTTTGAAACCAGAACTCATCAGGTACAAAGGAGCCACAATGAGATGAACCGCTGACTTTCTTTTGAGTACTAGATGGAACCCAAGGCTTTAGATATGCTAGCCTCTACCCCTGAGCCACATGCCCAGCCCAATAGCTGACTTGTCATCTAAACAAAAACCTCCAGCAAGCAATACAACAAAAATGCTCAAAATGATGAAAATTAAACACACACACATCTGTCAACAAAGAGGGTTATATCCAGCAAAACTATCATTCAAAAATGAAGATGAGATAAAAAGATATTTCCAGATAAACAAATACTGAGACACTTGTTGCTAACAGAGCTCCCTTACAAGAAACACTTAGGGAATTTAGTTACATCAGAGAGTTGCTTGAAGCCACATCATAAAACAAAGAATACACATAAAGACAATTACATAAGTAATTACAAAAGATAGTATCATTCCTGTTTATTCTCCTTTCCTTCCTGGACTGGTTTAGAAAGCAATTGCGTAAAGCCATACGCAGCTGTGTGACGTATAAACAGCATTTCTTCCAGTGACAGCAGATGTGATGTATATAACATGCATAGGTGGTGGGGGCTCGTAAGATCACATTGCCCAGTGACATCATAGACAGTAGCTCCATGATTTTCACACAATGATGGGATAAACTATTGACACTTTTCTCAGAAGGTATTGCTGTCGCCATGAATCGACACGTGATTGTAAACATATGTATGGTGTATTGTTGGGCCTAGAATGCTCAGAATATATTTGGCAAGGACACCACAAAAAGGTCAGGTAGGAGCCTCAGATTGTACCTCCAAGGCACAGAAGAAATAGAGAACCAGAAAGAAAGCATAGGGAGGCTGATGTAGCAATCTCTATAAATATACAACTGCTTTCCATTCTCCTCTCTGTTGCTTCCAAAAACATTAGATTATATACAGTAATAATCAGGTATTAATGGGTCTATAACATATATGAGTATAAAATTGTACCCAAAAGAGGTGGGGCAGGAATAAGAGTGAAGCTTGTGTGTCTCTCCGAAATTAAGTCTGTGTAAATCTGAAGTAGATTCTGATGATTAAGAGGTATATGGTAAGCTCTGGAGTAACTACTTAGAAAGTAATTAATATAATAGAAATTATCAAAATCATTAAATCACTGCACTAGGAAATAACCACTTAATACAAAGGAAAACGATAACGAAGAAATAGAGAAACGAAAAACACAAGAGGAAAGCAGGAGGCATGAAAACAAACTAGCAATCCAGGCGTGGTGGCACATGCCTGTAATTCCAGTGGCTCAAGAGGCTGAGGCAGGAGGATCACAAGTTCAAAGCCAGCTTCAGAAACTTAGTGAGGCCCTAAGCAACTTAGAGAGAATCTGTCTCTAAATAAAAAAAGGCTGGCCGGGTGCAGTGGCTCACGCCTGTCATCCCAGCACTCAGGGAGGCTGAGACAGGAGAATCGTGAGTTCAAAGCCAGCCTCAGCAATGGCGAGGCGCTAAGCAACTCAGTGAGACCCTGTCTCTACATAAAACACAAAATAGGGCTGGGATGTGGCTCAGTGGTCAAGTGTCCCTGAGTTAAATCCCTGGTACCAGATAGACAGATAGATAGATAAAAATTTTAAAAGGCTGGCAGTGTTGCTCAGTGGTTAAGCATCCCTGAGTTCAATCCCTGGTACAATAAAAAAAAATGCAGCAGATATAAATCCAACCCTATCGATAATAACATTAAACATAAATGTATTACACACTCCAGTGAAAAGCTAGAGATGTCACCCAGATCAACTCTAGGTGGTACACAGGAGACGCATTTTAGATCCAAAGACACAAACAGGTTGAAAGCAAAATAATGGAGAAAAGATGCCACACGAACAGTGACCACCAAGACCCAGAGCAGCTCTGCAAAGGTTTACCTTAGACTTGAAGACAAAACTTGTGAGAAGAGACAGAGACATTTCATCACGCTATGAGGATCAATCTGCGAGGAAAGTGACACCATCATCAACCGAGGCAACTTTCAAATAAAAACCAAAAGCCATGGGGCAAAATTGACAGAACTGAAGGAACAAATAGACAATTCAAACATAATAGAGATTCCCACAGGCCACTGTCATTAAGGGATGTAACGACTTGTCAAAGATCAACATGGACACGTGAGATCTGCAGGACCCCACCAACCAACTAGATTTAACAGACTGAGCTAGAGCTGAGACAGCCCTGCACCTAAATAGAACCCCCCAGCCCACGACAGCAAGATACACATTCTCAGCAACAGCACACAAAACATTCTCCGGCAGTGCACATATGCTAAGCCATAAAAAAGTCTCAACAAATTTAAAAGAACTGAAAACAAGCAAAGTATGTTTTCCAAATACAATGAGTGAAACTAGAAATCAATAACCAAAAGAATGTGGAAAAATCCATAAATACATGAAATTTAAAAACACACTTCCAAGCCGGGCGCGGTGGCGCAAGCCTATTATCCCAGCACTTAGGGAGGCTGAGACAGGAGAATCGCGAGTTCAAAGCCAGCCTCAGCAATGGCAAGGCGCTAAGCAACTCAGTGAGACCCTGTCTCTACATAAAACACAAAATAGGGCTGGGGATGTGGCTCAGTGGTCGAGTGCCCCTGAGTTCAATCCCTAGTACCAAACACACACACACACACACACACACACACACACACACACTTCTAAACAAAGAATGAATCAAAGAAGAAAGCTCAGAACGGTTTAAAAATATCTTTAGATAAATGGAATCAGAAGAACAACATACCAAAACTTAAAGGGTGCAGCTAATACAGTTCTCAAAGGAAATTTGTGTTTATAAACATCTGTATTGAGAAGGAACACGGGGCTGGGGTTGTAGCTCAGTAGTAGAGCACTTGCCTAGCATGTGCAAGGCACCAGGTTCAGTCCTCAGCACCACATAAATAAAAAATAAATTAAATAAAGGTATGGTGTCCATTTACAACTAAAAATATTTTTAAAAAAGAAAGAAAATGAAGACGGCTTAAAAATCAACAACCTTACCTTTTATCTTCAGAAACTTGTGAAAAAAGGGGAATAAAGACAACTGAAAGTAAGCAGAGAAAAGTAAATAATAAAGGTCGGAGTGTACCCAAGCAGAATAGAGACCAACATAGCAGCAGAAAATATCAGTGACACCAAAAACTGGTTCTCTCAAAAGATGAACAAAATTTACCCAACTTTGTAAACACTTATAAAACTTTTCCAAAAAAAAATTTGTATAAAACTTTTTCAGCTAAATTAACCTACAATAAAAGAAGAATCCAATAACCCAAAGTCAGGAATGCAAAAGGCACTAAGTTAAGAGAAATTTAAAAGTTACAAGAAAATACAATGTATGCAGACAATGTTAAAAAATTGGATAACTAAGATGAGATGGACAAATCCTTAGACATACATAAATGATTCATAATAGCCAAAGGATAGAGAGAAATGATAAATCCATCAAGTGACTAATGAATAAATAAAGTTATCCATACAAACAAATGTCATTCCACAATTTTTTAAAAAAATAAAGCACTAATACATACTACCACTTGGATGACCTTGGACACATGCTAAATGAAAGACAAGCAAACAAGACCTACACTACACATGATTCCATTGACATAAAATGTCCACAACAGGCAGATTTAGAAGCAGAAACTAGAAACTAGATTAATGGTCGCTTAAGGCTATAGGGAAGCAGACAGGATGGGGACGGAACTGACTGCTTGGGGACGTGAGGTGTCTTTTAGGGGAAACGAAAATATTCCAAGCTTAGAGTATTGAGACAGTTTCATGAATATACTTTAAAAATATTGAGTACTTTGCTTTAAGTGGGTGAATTAAATGGTATGTAAATTAAATATTCACAAAATGATTTCTCTAAAAAAATCAGAAGCCATAATCCTGGACTCAGTAAAGTCTTGGGTGGTTTGGACGTAGTGATCATGATCCTCTGTCATGGGTCACAAAGTCCTCGTTGATGAAGATGAAAAGACCAAGTACCTTGGATTTAGATCCCAGAGACAGGAGTCTCCATTGCCTCACTGAGCAACCTGACACCAGCGGCAGATTCCTCATCCGGAAAAGCACATGGCGACACCTACTCCCTGGATTGTTAGAAGGATGAAAGATGGCAAAAACAGTGTAAGGTCATGTCTAGCGATGCGCACATCCTTAAGTAATAATTAGCATTGCAATTATCAGTACACTTAAAGCTTTGTTGTGAAGATGAAGAAAATTAATAATGCTTAGGTGCTAAGGATTTGTTTTTAGCTCCTCATAAACAATATGGTGTTTAAGGCATGTTTTAGGAATGAATGAATGAACAAATGAATGAATGAACTAATGAGTGAATGAATGAACTCCGTGCCATTCCTCCTCAGAACCGATCAGATGAATCAAAATGCTGAACAGCATTGGAAAAATTCCTGAAATGGAAATGCTAGGGAAATGGGCATTTTAAGTTGGGTTTTGATCTTATAGAAACGAACAATCAATAAGACAAATGGAACAGAAAGTGTCCAGACTCAACTTCAAGTTTACATAAGGTCAGATAACAGAAAGCCTGAGAGGCCTACAGAGAGCTTGTGAAGCTATTGGGGACTTTGGCATTGGTGAGGGGGAGAGTGCATGATGGCTTCAGGGCCACCACACACGGGGCGCAGAGATGTCCTGCAGAGCCCTTCTTTGTTGATGTGGAAACCAAAACCGAATGGAATAAACATTGCTGCTTGGTGGTGGGTAATGGGAATCAAGATCAAGATGTCCCCCTATGGAGCCTCTGAAAATAAGTTGTTTTATTTAATTCTCACAGAAAACCTGAGAAGCAAGTATTACTTAGTCCTACTTTACAGATGAAATAACTGAGTCTCCAGGGAGAAGATACTTATGGGTAGTATCCAGCTGTTCAACAAACACTTCTCATTTGTCCAGAGGAACAGTCCTGAGCACTCTAGCGATCATTCCCTCCTCACGACACTGTGGAGTTGTGGACCATTCCCTTATCCCCTGACCAGATAAGGAAACTGAGGCTCCGAGAGGTGACGTGATCCAAGATCACACGATGCTTGCCTTACCGCAGCTGTCTCCAGAGTCCATATTCTCAAGCCTGACCCTACAGAGCCCCTCGAGCTGGCAGCAGATGGGGTTCTAACTCCTATCTGTCTGTTTCCAAAGCCCTGGCTCTGCTCCACCCTGCTCCTTTCCCACAGGAAGCAAAGAAGCTGATAGAACGGCCAACAGCTAGGGAAAATGACTTGACTGGAACTGGAACTTCTACCATGCCCACAGGGGCCACCCTGAGGGGAGCAGGTCAGGTGTGCAGAGCTGTGGGAAAGGGGGTTGGCCTGGGACATGGCAGGTCCCAGGCCAAGCAGGAAGCCACTTGAAGTCATAAGGAACTGGGGACCCAATATTGCCAGATCTGGGTGTAGTTTCTTCCAACAGAGCACCTCCTTTGCTTAGGAGGAGGGATAACAACCGTGTGGGGTGCAGTCAAGAGAGTGACCTCTGGCAGAAGGCGGTGCTGGAGGAAGGAGGCAGTGGTGTGGCCATGTTCTGTATTTTTTTGTTTGTTTGTTTTGTTTTTCTTTCTTTTTCCTTTTTTTTGGTACCAGGGATTGAACTCAGGGATGCTTAACTCCTGGGCCACATCCCCAGCCCTTCTTAAATTAATTTTTAAAATTTTTGAGACAGGGTCTAACTGAGTTACTTAGGGCCTCACTAAGTTGATGAGGCTGGCCTCGAACTTGTGATTCTCCTGCCTCAGCCTCCCAAGATACTGGGACTACAAGGCATGCACCACCGTGCTGAGCTACTGTGTTATTCCTGGATCTAGGCTAGTCACAGTTCTGCTCATTTTGTGACATTCACTGAGTCAGGCCTGTGACACATACTTCACTATGCTTGAAATTTTGCTTCTTTAAATTATGAAATAGACAATGATACTGCATGTCAGTTACAACTCCTAGGCCATCTCTGTTAAACTTTCTGGGAAATATTCCTTCTGCGAGTTGTTCGGGGCTGTGAGCTCGGGCTTCTCTGTGCTCAGTCTCACCAATGGTTGCATCCAAGGGTGGAGAAATAATGTCACAGGTCCCACAATGTGACTTAGGCAATGAAGAACCTCAAAATCCTGCGAGTCTCTCTAGAATGGGGTGCATCACTGCTCTAGGAGCCATCAGTGCCCCTCTCCTGTAGGGACCCATCCTATCCAGAGGCTAGACAAACATTTCTCAGGGACTCTGCAGAAACATGGGGGGAGGAGCAAAGTGACAGCCACTCACATTCCTTCCAGGACCCAGAGCCAAAGAATCCAAGATCAGCCCTCCTTCCATGCATTGGACAAATAACATACTGAGAACCTCTTTGCTATCAGACACGTGCCCAGCCCCAGGGACTCAGTGATGAGCCAATATTTAAAGACCTCATAAGCCATCCAGGGAGGAAAGCATTAAGTGAGGTCTGTGGAGAGGAAGATCATAGGGGAAGATGGGTGGGCTCTGCTTTTAGCTCATAGTGGCCCACAGGTGGCGGGAAGCAGCCCAGGAGTGGGAGCATTTCAGCTGAGACCTAAATGATGATATCAATTAGCCAGACGACGCTGGCCCATTGGAGGCAATGGGGGAAGCCCCACCCACTTGAAATGCAGAGGACGACATGGACGGAAGCCTGGAGTCCTGGAGTCTGGCTCTATCTTTATTTCTAAGATTCTAAGAACGTAAAATTCTAAGATCCCACAATTCTAAGCATCTAGGATCCAACAGCTCTCTATTAAGATTCTCTGAATTTAGCTTTCCAAGAACTGATGACTACACCTTTCTAAGTCTCGGACTTTCAGGCAGAATGAATCTGCATCTGCCCTGGATGAGTCTTCTGCTGATGTAGACAGGGCAGAAGGAACTACTTGGAAGGAAAAAAGAGAGAAAAACAAAAAACTAAAACCGCCCATGTGCATTTGATCTGCAATCTGCCTCCCAATTAGACCCTGTGCTCTGCTCTGGGGAAAGAGACAAAGGAAAATGCAGACAGGGTCCCTGCTCTGTACTAATGAGTCATCTCCATGGCACAGGAAATGCCAAGCCCTGTTCAGCCAAGGCCATCGCCAGTGCGGGGCGAACACACAGACTAATTTATATGGAATAAAAACACATTTTTACATGGTACCCTGACACCAAGACAGGCGTTTCCTCCCCACAAAACAAGCCCAATTACCATGGCATGCTCTGCGGCTGTCGCTGCTCTGGGAAAGGGCTACAAATTCTCTTAACCCTTCACAGCTCTGAGAACAGAAGCATAATGAAAATTAGTGCTCAGAGCCGGGCGCGGTGGCTCAAGCCTGTAATCCCAGCACTTAGGGAGGCTGAGACAGGAGAATCGCGAGTTCAAAGCCAGCCTCAGCAACGGCAAGGTGCGAAGCAACTCAGTGAGACCCTGTCTCTACATAAAACACAAAATAGGGCTGGGAATGTGGCTCAGTGGTCGAGTACCCCTGAGTTCAATCCCCAGTACCAAAAAAAAGAAAAAAAGAAAGAAAAGAAAATTAGTGCTCAGGCCACATCATGGGTAGCAAAGAAGTTGCTGCTGGAGAGATGAGGCTCCGGGCCTGGTGCCCAGGGCTCAGGCACTGGAGTCAGCATTTGACCTTGGGGAGCGGCTCACCCATTCAGTCCTCAGTGGCCTGGCCAATTCAGCCGTGCCCAGCATGGCCATCCTCACTATTCCAACAGGGGCTTTAGAAGACAATAAGCTATTAGTTCTACTTTATGTCCCAAGGGTTAGAAATAGCTCACACCCGCTTTAGCAAAATATATAGGCTCATGTGACTGTGGTAAGCTAGCTCTAGACTAGATTAGCTAGACTAGATCCAGGGGCTTAAGTGATTAGTTCTTCCCCTGATGACAAAGAGCCACCAGCCACTCAGATTTGCAACCTGTCAGTTAAGCCATCCCAGGGCAGGGGTGCATAGATGGTATACAGTATGTGCTCAATAAACATCAGCTCTTGGCTGTTTTTATTTCATAAGGGACCTGAGAACGCTGTGCAGCAGATGCCATGTTCAGGGCTGTGGAATTTATCCCATGAACAAAGAGTCTCTGTGAAGCAGATCGGGGTAACCATTAAGACCGGCCCTGGGCTGCTGCGAGGAGCACAGGGTGGCAGGGCAAGGGACAGGGAAGGGCCTGGCATGCTCAGGAGCGAGCAAGTCATTTGCTATGAAGGAGCATAAGATCTATGTGACCTGGTGTGCAGCAAGGGACAGCAGAGGATGGAAGGAGAAATGCGGGTATTAAGACACCAAAGTCTGTCCAGGCTGTTCCGGCAAAGTCCCATAGGCCGGTTGGCTGATAGATACACAACAGAAATTTATTTCTGGACTCTACAATCTGAGATGAGGGTGTCAGCATGGTTGGATTGGGGAGAAGACCTAAGAACTAGTCCCCTTCTGAGGGCTCCACGTCATGAGCTAAATAAATTACCTCCTGAAGACTTTACCTTCCAATACCAACGCCTTGAGCAGGAGGATTGCATCCTGTGAATTTGAGACGAAGGACACAAATATCCCATTCATGGCACGGACAGCCTCCGCAGGTTTTGCGGAGGACAGTTAAGTCATTAGTTCTACTTAGTCCCAAGGGTCAGAAACACAGGTCCAACTGGCTTTAGCTCACTCTGCAGGCTCACATAACTGGATCCCCCTGTGGCAGAGCTGGCTCAAGACCAGAGGCGACCAGACCCAGGGGCTTACTGATTAGCTCCCAACTGGGGAGGAAGACTGCACCAGCAGCTCCAGGTTTGCAACTTGTCAGTTAAGCCCTCCTGGGGCGGGGTGGGGTGTGGGGAGGGACATTTTTGTGCTTGGGCCCCATTGATCAGGTTTGAGTCAAGTGTACAACCCTGAACCAATCATTGTGTTCGAGGAGTGTGGTCCAATCTCTGATTGGTCAGACCTGGTCATGTGCCGTGTGTCCATTACTAGAGACTGCTAGGGCAATTACCGGGGCAGGAAGCGGGATAGCACCCCACTGAAGAGCCAGATGGGTGTGGGTGGATTCGCATTACTTTTTAATGATCTTGTTTTGTTTGTTTTGTTATGGTGGTTTGTGTGTGTTTTATCAGAAAAATAATAATAATAACATGTCTAGAATATATATGCGTCAAAGTCAAACAAAAGTACAGAGTAGAGGCCAGACAGGGTGGGGCATGCCTGTAATCCCACAGCTTTGGAGGCTGAGGCAGGAGGATCACAAGTGCAAGGCCAGCCTCAGCAACTTGGCGAAGTCCTCAGCAACTTGGCAAGACCCTGTCTCAAAATTTTAAAAAAATAAGCCAGGCGTGGTGACTCAAGCCTGTAATCCCAGCACTTAGGGACACTGAGACAGGAGAATCGCGAGTTCAAAGCCAGCCTCAGCAATGGCGAGGCGCTAAGCAACTCAGTGAGACCCTGTCTCTACATAAAACACAAAATAGGGCTGGGGGTGTGGCTCAGTGGTCGAGTACCCCTGAGTTCAATCCCCAGTACCAAAAATAAATAAATTTTAAAAAAATAAAAAGGGCTGGGGGTATGGTCTATATATATATATAGACCATATATATATATCAGAGAAGAATCACCAATAAATAACCTGTATTGGGGAATAAAGAATAGAATGGCAATCTGAGGAACATGTACACAGTCTGGGGGTTTTTAAGGGGATTGAGAAATCTATGCAAATTATTATGAAAGAAAGTTTATTGGCACTTTTCAATGTCCAGGGGAGATGACCAGCTCTGAAGGACAAGCGGCAGTTTCTTTGTGAAGCATGTCTTCAGGCTGTAGCTGGTCATTCATTTGACAATTGCAAAGAGGGAAAAGATGGTGTTAACCACAAGGTCGCCAGTTTGCTGGATTGGCCTAGTAAGATGGTTCCTAGAATAATTGTGACCTGAGTGTTTTCTCCTCCTGGTCTCTGGACTCTATTTGAGAAGGGTATGTCAACACTGTTTTTATTTATATGTTCAATTTCCACATTTTGCCTTTTGATTATGATCTTTCTTTGAAAGCATGGCTTATTGAACATCCTAGAGCCAGGTCCTTATGGTCCCCCTGGCTCTGGGATGCATCTGTTCCAATGTTTGGTTTAGTCCCACATTGGAAGGAAAGTATTTGACCCAATGTCGGAGACCCAGACTACATCTGAGTAACAAAGAAGCCAGAAAGGAAAAAAAAAAAAATTTCAGGGCAAATCCATTAGAATGTCAACACTGAGTTCTATTTTATTAGACCCGTAGGTGTTAGTAATCACCTCAAAGCATCCTGCTAACATTGTCCTGTTGGGAGAGTTTGCTTTACAAAGGTGAGACAGAAAAGAGCAGGGTTTCAACATTATAAAGAGTAATCAGCAAGAATATAACGAAGCTAGCTTGGATATTAGCTCCAAACCATGAACCTTGCTCTGAAGATAAAATTTTAATAATATGTGTAGGTGTTTATTTGTGCTTTAGAAAATGTGGATTTGTGTAGAAAAACAACAGAAAGGACAAGTGGGCAAAGCCCTCCTTACAGGTGCACTTCCTATACTCATGGCAGACATGACTAATCCATCCTGGATGTCACCATCTGTCCATCTCAGTAAGAATTGTTTGCCAGCTTGGATTGGAAACAGGAAGTCTCATTTTTTCCTCTCTCTTTGAGGCCATGCGTATGATCTGTTTCAACCAGGAGATAGATGAAGGGAAGTTGAAACTGGTGATCTTTTCTCTTTCCACATTGAGAAAGAAAAGGGAAGAAAGTTCCAAAGCTAGAGTTTGAAGTAGTAGCACAGAGTGCAAGTTGATAGTGTTTCCTTCAAGCAGGAGTCAGGCTGCTCTATGTCCAACTTCTGTCTCGACTGCTGCTACAGTAACACAAGAGTTTGCTGTCTTCTGTGGTTCTGAAATGTTCCTCAAAGGCCAATATGCTAAAGGTTTGCTCCCCAGACTGGAATCGTTAGGAGACAGCCCTTTAGGTGAAAGGAAGTTGGTCACTGGGGAAAGCTCTTGAAGGGAATATAGGGACCCTGGCCCCTTCCTATTCCTCTCTGCTACAGGGTGAACAGACCTCCTCCACCATGTTCTCCCACCATGATATACTGTGCAGATGGGCCAGTTGACCATGAACTGAAAATTCTGTGAGCCAAAGCAAACCTTTCCTCCTTTCAATTTTTTATCTCAGGCACTTTGTCACAGTGATGGAAAGCTGACTAACACAACTATGAACTAACCCTGTGACCTTTAGTCAATAACTTCACCTCTACAAACCAGTTGCCTCATCTGGAAAATAGAAATAACAACGTCTCCAGGGTCACAGTGACACGGAGAGGATAATGCAGGCCCAGTGCTCAGTACTCAAACCCAGGAAGCTATCTCTATAGTCATTGCTGATACACCACCCTGCTGTTTTCCAGCTTCCGGCCTCTTAAGATTTTTTGTTGTTATTTTTCTGATTTGGGTTTTGGTTTTTTTTTTTAATTCAGTTGAGGAAGTGAGTTAATTAAGATAACCGAGTGGTTTTGTGACAGCCTTATGTAAAACTGCCTCCCTGCGGATCCTTCTAGCTAAACAGAGAACAGAATTTGAATTTCCAAAAGTAACGCAGTAAACTCTCTCATCGCTGGGGGATGAAGAGACTGGTTCATCAAATACAGAGAAATTCGAGTTAATCAAATAGGGAGTTACTACATTGACCGTGTTGGAATTAGCCTTACTAAAAGAAATAAGATACGGTAGAAACATCCAGAAACACCTCCTGGGCATCCAGTATCCTGATTCCAGACTGTGTATTTGGCCACTGGGATTTCACACGTGCCTCTCACCCTGGAGCCCCAGACAGACCGCTGGCACCTCTCTGACTTGGCTTGTGCCTTGCCCACCTCGGTCACCAGCTCCCGTGTGCAGTCCCCTGTCTTCCTCCACCGCCAAGCACGTCTCTGTGCCTGCAAGAATGCCTGGTGGGCTGTCAAGATCCCTAAGCCTCAGCTGAGCCTGGGTGGGGTCCCTATAAAATCCTTGTGCTCCACAGTGATCCCCAAGGATCAGCGGCCTCCTGTGTGGGGAGGGCCTGGACAGCATTTGCAATCACACCTGAAAACCAGAGAAATTCTATTGTAATCAAAGACCCCTCTGGGGACTCCTCTGCCCACAGTGCCAAGTGCTTAAGATATCCAGAGATAAAGCCTCATCGTTGGAGCTTATGAGATTCTATTATGCAGAAGTGAAGGACCCGCAGGCACCTCACCTAGAAATGCCCTTGAATGCAGGACTCCACGAAAGGAAGCAGCAACAGTCGCAGCCACTGGGAACACCCACGTGTCAGGCTCTGTTATAAGTATTTTCATGCATTAACTCATTTAATCTTCCCAACCTTTTTCTTTCCTTCTTTCTTTCTTTCTTTCTTTCTTTCTTTCTTTCTTTCTTTCTTTCTTTCTTTCTTGCTTTGCTTTGCTTTTCGGTACTGGGGATTGAACCTGGGGAGCTCTACTGCTGAGCTGCATTCCTAGCCCCCATTTTTATTTTTTTATTTTGAGACATGGTCTCCCTAAGTTGTTTCGGGTCTTGCTAAGTTGCCGAGGCTGGCCTTGAACTTGTGATCCTCCTGCCTCAGCTTCCTGAGTTGCAGGGACTACCGGTGTGCTCCACCATTCCTGGTTCACCTTATTTTTATAAATAAGGAAACAGAGGCACAGAGAAGTTAAACAATTGCTCCAAGATCACACAGCTAGTAAGTAGCAGTGCTCAAGATCTTAACCACAATGTAAAAGAAGACTGAAACTCACTGTCCAGTGTTAAACATAAGTGGAATGTTGAGATGCTTTTCTTTTCCTGTCAAATAATCA